>JADLZK010007654.1:0-255925 GCA_015847255.1 Hyparrhenia diplandra | reverse complement strand
TTGGCCCGGCTATTTAGGTTGGTTTGACCCTCGACGAGGGGCGTCGAGTCCTTAAGGGTGGGTGATTGTGAGACCCAGTTGGGCCCTGATGATGGGCTGGGCCACAATCGGGTTACTGTAGCGATGAGCTACTGTAGCACCGCGAAAAATAGCAAGATGTTTAGTAGCACCTCGGGAATTGAGTTCGCTAAACCAACTTAAATAGCCAGGCCAAGGACACGTAGTAACCTTCGGTTAACCGGTTTGAGCGAAGCGAGGACGAAAACTCAAGCGGGTTGCTACGTAGGTGGGGTCCGCTCCTCGGTAGAGTGGGTCTGAGCCGTGTGCCGGGTCTGGGGTGTTACACTTCTTTTTGTTGTTGGGAGTAGTCAATTTTTTTGTCTTTCAGATTTCTAGTACAGTCCTTGGTATTGCTGTGAAAAGTTGGCCTCATATTCTTGGCTGCTCTTCAAAAAGAATGAATTCAGCTTTGGAGCTGTTTCATGATCTGGGCATCAGTAAAAAAATGGTGGTTCCAGTCATTACATCAAGTCCACAGTTATTACTGAGAAAACCTGATCAGTTTATGCAGGTGTGTAATGATTATTGAGTTTGCATTTATATATTTGAATTTCATTGGTAATGGATAAACTACTGTTGGCTAAGTTTTGAGGCATATTGGAACCAAAGTTCAGAAAAAGTATTATTTTGTTTAGCTACTATCACATCTTCCATTAAACTGACATGGATTATGACTCTTATAAATGTACATTGTGTTCTACAGATTCACATATTTTCCCAATCAGAATGTGATGCTGAACATCAATGTTTTATCTTGCTGTCTGTCTGTAACTTGCATCCACAGTAGGCATATTTATATAATTATATCCCGAGTTGGGGATGTCTTGTGTCTTGATCCTTGAGTTGTATCTCTTTTACATCTTTTGACCCTCCAATTACTGGTATCTTGATACTAACTTTCGTGCCTTGTGTTTTCAGAATGTTTTGTTTTTTCAGAGAAATGGGTGTTGATAAGAAAACAACAGGAAAAATTTTGTGTCGTTCGCCTGAAATATTTGCTTTAAATGTGGATGACACCCTCAAGAAGAAAATCAACTTTCTTATCAACTTTGGTGTTTCTAAACATCACCTTCCTCGCATCATTAGGAAGTATCCAGAACTTCTATTGTTGGACATAGATCATACGTTGCTCCCCAGGTATGACAGCAACTTGGTGCAATATAAAATACAGTACAAGGAGAGATTTGATATAAAAACTTAGTGTGCCTTGTTGGAGTATGAGTATTAGGCCCATGTATGCATCTATATGACTACCCTTCTAGGGTTAGCCCTGATTGAAATCGATTATCCTATTCTAACATGGTATCGGCCGACCATCCCCCGATCCCCTTCTCTCCCTCCCCCGACCGGCCGCCTCAGGGCCTTGGCCGCCATGGCCGGGCGACCAATGACCAGCCCCTCCCCCCACTACTTCCACCACTTCCCTTTCCCAATCAACCCTCGTGGGGCGCAGTGTAATTTGCTTCTCTTCCTCGCGCCGGCGGCTCCTCCGCTCCGGCCCAGGGGCGAGGACATCCCGCGCGACCATACACGCGGCGCCTCCCTTCATCCCGGGCCGCCCTTCCTGGGGCGGAGGCCCTCGCAGCCCCTCCCTCTCGCACTGGCGGCGCGGTGCGTCCCCTCGCTTCCAGGCGGCGGTCCGGACCGCCCCCAGCCGGGACTCAGGTGCGACCTCGCACTTGTTGGTGCCACCGGCCGGGGCTGCCACGCCAGGGGCGGGGACGGATGGACTGAACCCCACGCCCCCCGACCGCCCGTGGTCTCCGACCCGCGCCAGCCCGGTGGAGACCCGCCGCTGTCTGCCGCACAAAGACGCCGGCGGTGGGGGCTGCCGCCGACCACCTCCCAGCCACCCCACAAGGACATTTTCAAGATTCTCTCCGCTCACGGTTCTCTTGGCGGTGGCCTCAACGCCCCATGGCCCTATGGGATGCCCCCCGTGGACCCAACCTTGGTGGCGACCGTCGGGGCCGGAGCGAGTGCTGGTTCGCACCAGCCCTTTCCCCGCACCGCCTCGTCAGCCGTCACCGTGCTATCCCCGGCTTCGGCTCTCACCAATGCTCTCATTCTTGCCGAGCAGAGTATGCGGCGGGCAAGCTCGTCACACAAGAGGCCGCCGTCGCTATGGAGCGCGAGCGTGCGGCGGCGATGCCTTGGCGGCCCAGTTGCCACCGTGGAGCACCTACTGGCCTCCGCCACCGACACGGTGGGGCTACCTCCTCAGACCCGTGCCGCACCGGTGGGGCAAGACATCCATCACGTCGTCCACCACGGTGATCCCCGGCATGACCTACCGACCCACCGGTGGCCCGGCCCACTACCAGGCGGCGGTGTTGAACATCCGCCTCCCCCGGGGTCCCGGTCGTCCCTCGAGCGGAAGTAGCCGTCCTATGCCCGGTAGCGGCGGGTCCCCTCCCCCACTGGCACGCTCGCCCTCAACGACCACGTCTGTCGCGACCCCGGGCGTGCCACCTACCCCGTATGGATGCGCCGACGCGATCGTCCTCTCCCCGATCGTGGGGACGATCTTCGACCCTCCACGGCCTCCTCCGCAACACTCCGCACTTGCGCGCCGGCCACCGGCCGGCGCTTGAGGGCCGGTTGCAACGCCGCGGACCGCGTGCTATGCGGCTCGAGGCGAGCTTCGGACTTTACGTCGGGGAGTGACCTCTCTCGGCCCGAGTTACGCCGCAAGATGAAGGCCATGGCGGTACTCTCTTGGCGACCTTGGCCGCCCGTGGAGGGACGTATCCCGGTGCTCAACGTCCCTCCGCACCTCGGCGACCGCTCGCTCACCTCGGGGGAACATTCTCACCGGGTCGCCCCTTCCCAGGCTTCCTGCGGTCCGTGACGACCTTGTCATGGAGGAGCTCCGGTGAGGGGGTTCAGCCAGGACGGTCTCGCGCCGCACCCTCGTCCTCTCCGACCGCTCTCGCCGCGACTCCACCTGCGTCGGAGTCCACGCCGTCTCCTTGGCACCCCTCACGGGCCGACGGTGGTGGGGGGCGTGGTGGTGGTGGTGGTCGCCGTCGGCCGTGGCGGCAAAGGCGGTTGGTGCGTGGTGGCGGAGGCGTGGCGGTAGCCACCCTCCGACCTTGCGCGCCTCCTCCGGTGCACCCCGGCCCTCTCCGGCACCCGTGGTCGGGCGCATCTCGATGGGCCCTTCCAGGCCACCTCCCGCTCCGTGGGCGCGCCTCGTCCGCCCGCCGCCATGTTGTTGGTACTACTCCGGGGTACTCACGGGCGGACCCGTCCGGCGCCTACTCGGCGTCCACCGGGCTCCTCTCGATGCCTCGCCCGGCCGGTTGGGCACGGGACTGGCGGCCTTGGGGCGCCTACCACAAGACGGCGTCCACGACCCCTCTCCGGGCGAGTGGGTCGCCGACTGGGAACCATGTACCACACCACTCCCGACCACTGGTATACTCTCGTCGGTTAAGCCCTCCTTCTTCCTCCCTTCCTTCGTCCATCATGGTCACAAATGGGTCGTGTCTTCCTGTCACTTACGTGGGTGCCGCCCAGGGCTCACGGGTCTTTTCGTCTTCCCGATGTTCTTGTTGCTCCTTCTATGGTTCACAACCTCCTTTCTATTCGTCGTTTTCACCGGTTGACAATTCTTGTTCGTTGAGTTTGACTCTTACGGTCTTCTTGTGAAGGATTTGGCTACCGGCGTCCTGCTCGCTCGGTGTGACGGCCGGAACCCCCTTTTACACTCTTCGGTTTCGGCGTCTTCTTCCTCTTCGTCGCGGCCTTTTTGTCCATTTTGCTTTCGCCGCCACTACCTCCTCTACTACCCACCGCGCCGTCTCGGCCATCTGGGCGTGGCGCCTTGATCGACTTTCGTAGCTCCGACATTCGATGTACTTTCGAGCTCACGATGAGCATTTGTGTCATGTGTGCCAAGCCGGGCCGTCATGTTTTCTTTCTTTTTCTTCTTCTACTTCACATGCGGCTCATGTTTTTGATCTTATACATTGCGACCTCTGGACCTCTCCTGTCATCGGTAACTCGGCTATAAATACTATTTGGTGGTGGTTGATGATTTTTCGCGTGTCGTGGACTTTCCCTTTGCGTGCCAAGTCGGAGGCTTTTCCCTCTCTTCACCACTTTTTCGCATGGGTGTTGACTCAATTGGGCCGCATCCATCAAGGCGATCGGTGTGACAATGGCCGTGAGTTCGATAACTTGACCCCTCTCGTGCCTTCTTCCTTGAGCACGGGTACAGCCTCCGCATGTCTTGCCCGTATACCTCTTCCCGAGCGGCAAGGCGGAGCGCATGATCCGGTACCATGAGCGACGTCCTGCGCACCCTTCTTCTCCAGGCGTCCCTTCCCCCTTGGGGTTGAGAGTCTTCACACCACCACCTACCTTCTCAACCGCCTTCCTTCCGGGCTGCCGCCCGGCTCCCACGCCACACCATGCCCTTTTCGGCACCCCCCTCCTCGCTACGAGCACCTCCGTGTCTTTGGGTGTGCGTGCTACCCCAACACCGCCCCCGCCACCGCTCCCCACAAGCGGCTCCCCGCTCGACCCCAGTGTGTCTTCCTCGGGTATTCTCCGGACCACAAGGGTTCACCGGTGCTATGACCTCACCTCTCGTCGGGTCCTCATCTCGCCATGTGGTGTTTGATGAGTCGGTCTTCCCTTCTCCACCACCACCACCACCCCGGCTTCCCCTCGACCTCGACCTCTTTGAGATGTGTCCTGGCGACCCGGTGGCCCGGCCACCTTTTGTTTACTCTGCGGTCCTACTTCACCGTGTCGGCTCGTACCCGATGCCGCACGACTCCGCACCTTGCGGGTGCGGTGGTCTCGCCCCTCCGGGCGCCGCCCGCGGCGGGGACACCGGTTTCGCTCCTCCGGACCCGGGCGCCCAGCGGTGCACGTTGCACCGGGGGGCGTTCGGCGAGCGATGCGCACCTACCGGTAGCGGGTTCGGCGGTCCCGCTCACCTACCCCACCGGGGTGGCCTCTCACCCTCTGCGGCTCCACGGTCACCACCGGTGGTGTCTTCTTCACCGACGACACCGACACCACCGGTGGCCTCCTCACCACCGACTACGCCTACTCCGCCCCTCGTCCCAGGGCCGCGTCTTGTGGCTCGCCCGGTGTACCACCCGCCGTTGCTTCACCGCGACCCACGTCATGTTCACCCCGATGGTGACGTGGCGCCGTGGCGGTACTCTCGGTCCCGGGCTCTTGCGGCGATGCCGGCGACTGTTCGAGTCTCCCGGTACCACTTCCGCTCGCCGCCCTCGTCCGACCCTCACCGGCGCCGTGCAATGGAAGAGGAGTCTGTGACTTTCTCCTCGCCAACTAGACTTGGGATCTGGTGCCCCGCCCGTCCGGCTCCAACGTCGTCACCCGGCAAGTGGATCCGGACACACAAGCGGGCGATGGTACCCTAGAGCGGTACAAGGCTCGGCCGGGTTCTTCGCGGGTTTACTCGGCGCCGAGTTGACTATGATGAGACCTTCACCCCGGTGGTGAAGCCGCCACCGCCCGCAGTGCTCTCACCGGGCTCTTGCTCGCTCGACCGGTACATCACCGGATGTCAAGAATGCCTTCCCGCATGGGAGCCTTACCGAGATGTAGCTTCCATCGCGGCAAACCGGCCGGGGTTTGTCGACTCTTCTCGTCGACATGGTCCTAGGCTCAACAAGTCTCTTTACGGCCTCAAGCGAGGCCCCTCGGGTGTGGCACTCTCGGATTCGCGACCTTCTTGGTGTCACCGGGCTTTGTGGAGGCCAAGTCGGATCACGTCCCCGTTTATCTACCACCATGGAGCTGAGGCTGGCGTACTGGCCGCTTTTATGTTGATGACATTGTCCTCACGACCTCCGGTCCTTCACTACTACACGCATCATCGGCTCTTGGCCAGGAGTTTCCTTTGAAGGATCTGGGCATGCTCCACCATTTCCTCGGGGTCCTTTGTTGAGCCTTGTCCCCTTTGGACTTCTTCTTCACCCGGTGGCGGTACACTCTCTTGATATCCTCGAGCGGCGAGGATGACGGGGCTGCAAGCCTTGCTCTACTCGGTTGATACGAGCAAGGCTGTCGGGCCGAGGGCGATCCGTGGCGGACCCCGAGTCTGCGAGTCTCGGGGTGCACCCGATTACCTCACCTTCACCGACGGACATCACCCACGCCGTTCACGGCGGCTGCTTACATGCATGATCCCCTCGAGCCCCACCGGGCGCTCTCCGCAGCCTCCTCCGCTACCTCCGCGGCACCGTTGACTACGGGTTCTTTGCCACCGGTCTCCCCTCCAAGAGCTGGTGGTGTACACCGACGGCCGACCGGGTGTCCCGACACTCGGCGCTCCACCTCTCGCTCGCCGTCTTCCTTGGTGGCAACTTTGTCTCTCTGGTCAATAGCGTCGGCCCGGTCGTCTCCGCTCGGGCGGAGGCGAGTACCGCGCTGTTGCTAATGGCGTGGGTGAGGCTTCCCCTCTCGGCGACTCGCCGAGCTCCGCGGCCCTCTCTCCGGGACCACGTTGGTCTCACTGCGACAAGGTCGGCACCGTCTACCTCCTCCACCCAACCCCGCAGCACGGAGGACCAAGCATGTGGAGATCGATCTACACTTTGTCCGTGAACGGGTCGCCATCGGCGGTTCGATCTGCATGTCCCGACCACCTCGGTTCGCCGACATCTTCACCAAGGGTCTCCCATCCTCGACCTTCACCGAGTTTTTGCTCCGGCCTCAACATCACCCGTGGCTAGTTGCGTGCGTGGGGGCTCCCTGTTGTACTTCTTTTTCGGTCCAGGTCACGCAAACTCCGCCTGCGACGGTAGTTCGGAGGCTAGGGGGGTGTTGGAATATGAGTATTAGGCCCATGAGGCCCATGTATGCATCTATATGACTACCCTTCTAGGGTCTAGGGTTAGCCCTGATTGAGAAATCCAATTATCCTATTCTAACATGCCTCATAATTATGCCATGTTCTACTTTTAACTTTTCTTCAAGCTGCAAACTTTTGGTGCACTTATTGTTAATTTTGTTGGTTGTCTACAACCTGCATTGTTGGCTGCACCTTTTGAAGATACTTTTTGCAATATTGGAAGGATCTGTAGTCAAATGGCATATTCCATTTGCATTGTCTGTTTCTTATTCATTTTCTAAGTCAACAGTTTATTGACATATGTTTTGTCCTGAAGACTAACATAGTAATATGTGGTTTTCACTAATTAAGTATGGAGTATATCGACAAAATATGTGGTTTGCAAACATCTCTGTTATAAGTGTTTGATGCACTTAACTTTGTTCCAATGTTTACAGGATGAACTATCTATTGGAGGTGGGTTTGTCTAAGAAAGATCTGTGCTCAATGATCTTTAGATTCTCCCCACTTCTAGGTTACAGTATTGAGCTTGTTATGAAACCAAAGCTTGAATTTCTACTAAGAACCATGAAGAAGCCACTTAAAGCAGTTGTAGAATACCCAAGGTACTTCAGTTATTCACTCGAGGGGAAGATCAAACCGCGGTTTTTGGTACTGCAGAGTAAAAACATAGACTGCACTCTGACAGAGATGTTTGCAAAGAACAATGAACTCTTTGCCGAAGAGTACTTGGGACTTGGAGGATTGCTTGAGAAACCTCTACAATCAAGCATAGGCGGTTAATTTCTGGACTTATAAGATCAAATCATGCAGTGCACTATGCCAAAGCTGTACAGCTTTATGCCTAGATTGATGAGGCTGTTTTCAGATGGGAGGCACTTTTCCAGTGCTTAGTATTAAGAAGGCAATACTTGTTCCCATGAAAGTTACCCGACAAAAGTTACAGGTACAAATATAGATTGATGAATGACGTTGGTAACTCAGTACCAAAATAGCAAAAAATTGCGTTTTGAGAATACTTCTTCATTCAAGGTGATGAAGAACTTGGTTTTCACCATATGGTAATTTTGTTGTCTTACAGATTTAAGAAGAAATTACAAAGATGTGGTTTCCAACTAGGAACAGAGAGAAGGATGCCCCACACCTTTGTGTGAATGTGTGCAGGAACTGATGCAATCTGTAGCAAGGCCGATGAAGTATAGGTCAGGCAACCCAAGGCTGCTTAGCATCTCTTTCACATGGAACTAAGCCTGTCCATGGCCCCCGTCCAGCATCGTCGCCATTCAGAGCTGAGGGCCGCCCCAGAGCCAGAGGCAGCTAGTCCATTGACCAGCCAGAACAGGGTTCAGCATTTCAAATTTTCGTTTACTGAGCTTGGTAGAGATGCCATAAACATATTGAACTACTGTAAGTGGTTAAGTACCAGCAAACAGCAGTAAGAAATAGTAGGAGCTTCACTACAATGATTGGTAAGTAGCGGTGGTACTTTCAATTTATTATAATTTAAGATCGTATAAGCAAGTGCTGTATGCTAGCTATATATTGCTTGCCTGCAGTTTCACTGTTATTTTCGCTCTTGTACTCGAAACCATGCTATGCTCCAAAAACTCCCAAGTAGGGTTCAGGCCATACGTAAGATAAAAAAAAAACATGTTTCATGTTTTTTTATCGATGTATCAGTCTATCAGATCAGATCTTAAAGCAGGTTGGCCCCTGAAATCGAACCCAGGGCACACCATTACCGTCAGTCTAACCACACACAAGAGCTTATTATGAATCAACCTTCAACATCAAGTGTGCAAAGGACAACATGGCCATGTTTACAATCACATACCCCTCAGGTAAATTCATCAGAGGCTTTTTATTTTGAATCACCGGTTCATTATTTGAGTTCAACAGGCATTTCTCATATAACATGATTGAGCCAAAACAAAAGGAGACAGCTCATGAAAGAGTTCAACACATTTTTTTTAATCAGAAATGCAAAATCTCAATACCTCCTCACACAAAGCACCTTAAATGGTGCTCTCATCGTGAATAGATCCACCAGTAAAAATAGTTCTGCCTCCACCGGTGAAGCTCCCCATGTGACCGAAGGAAAATTAGGTTACTATAATAGTCAAATTTCAAAAGTTTGAAGTACCCTGCCGCAAGTGAGGATTTTTTTTTTTTTTTTTTCTTAGGGGCGTCCCCAATGGTGCCCACGTCAGCTATCTAGGAGGAGCCTGGGCCAATGAGGAGCAGAGAGAGAAAAATTTTTCACATCGCTAGCGACGGAGGAATCACCTAGCTTCGCACACTGCCGAAGGAAAACAACACTCACTGACAAGTTCCCACCATGAGCTGAATTGTCGGGCTTTTTATTTTTTTATTGTTTCCTCCCTCCACGTCTGCTAGCGATTTGCACTCCTCATTGAGGCCGCCCTTATGATCTATCTAATTCGACACCGACTGTACTACCGCAATTGATTTGACACATTTGTTGCGCCTTTCTTGCTGGCAGCAGGACCCTGCCGTACGGGGAGCTCCGCCTCTGGTGTCCAGACAGGCTGATTAGGCAACTGACCAGCTGCTGCCTGCTGGGTGGATTTTTGTGAAATTTTGCCCTTTTTTAAAAAAAAATTTCAAATCCATCCCCGGTTTGAAACTATTTGCATGGGGTATCCCTTTTTGGTCGCGCCAATCCCGGTGGCGCGATTTTTACATGTCACGCCACCGCGTGTGGGCGCGACCAGTCATCCACGGTGGCGAGCTGGCGTTGACGGGGCCCCGCCACGTCGCGCCAGTGCATGCGGCGCGACGGAGCTAGGATCCCATGCATATAGTGCTACAAGTCCTATTCAGCTTTGGAAAAAAATGTCACATGAGATATTTGAAGCACTTTTTTGTTTGTTTGTGAAATTATTGTCTCTACCATGACCCAACTAGGCTTAAAAAAGATTCGGCTCATCCTGTACATCAAAATTATATAATTAATTTTTTTATTTACTTACATTTAGTATTCCATGTATGAGACAAAAGATTTGATATGATAGGTCAATAGTGAATTTTGGAGAGAGAATTGGGAAACTAAACGAGAGATGGGCAGTCGCGTGCATGCATGCATATTTTTAGGGTGTGTTCACTTTTCGAAAAGTGAATCTAAAAAATGCTTCAAATGCACCCGTCACATCAAATCTTTTAACGCATAAATAAAGTATTAAATATAGTTAAATAAAAACTAATTATACAGTTTGATTGAAAAGTGCAAGACGCAATCTTTTGAGCCTAGTTAGTCTATGGTTAGATAATAATTAACAAATACAAACGAAAAGTGCTACAAAGAGCCGAACTCAAAATATTTGCACGGCGAAGAGTATATGCAGTGTGTGAGAGAGAAAGTGCATTTATGCAACGTATTGTCACATCATTGAACTAAAAATATGCATGCATGCACGCCGTCCATGTTTAGTTTCTCAATTCTCTCTCCAAATTCACTATTGACCTATCATATCAAATCTTTTGTCTCATGCATGGAATACTAAATGTAAGTAAATAAAAAAATTAATTATATAATTTTGATGTACGGGATGAGCGAATCTTTTGAGCTGGTTAGGTCATGGTAGGACAATAATTTCACAAACAAACGAAAAGTCTTCTGATTCTCATGTGACATTTTTCCCAAAGCTTGAATAGGACTTGTAGCACTATATGCATGGGATCCTAGCTCTGTCGCGCCGCATGCACTGGAGCAACGTGGCGGGCCCCGGTCAACGCCAGCCCACCACCGTGGATGCACCGGTCGCGCCACATGCGGTGGCGCGACAATGTAAAAATCGCGCCACCGACCGGGCGCGACTAAAAGATACCCCATGCAAATAGTTTCAAACGGGGATGGATTTGAATTTTTTTAAAAAGGGCAAAATTTCAAAAAAAATCCCTGCTGGGTGCACGCCACACGCAGGCAAGTTAATTGGGTGCACTGTAGTGGCCGCTGTAGCCAACGCCCCACTGGTTGTGCTGCAGGTTTACGTTCGCCGAGGGAGAATAGTAATAACCGGCGGCTGCGGCGTTCCAGTGATTCTGGTTCATGCCGTGCGTGTACGAGTGTCGTTGCTCTTGGACTTGGTAGCCGCCGTCTCCTCCGTTCCATTGCTGGGCCTGGGGGACGTACTGCTGCTGCTGGTGAGGCGGCCATGGATGGTTCTGCTGGTAGCTGACCCCATTCCAGTAGTGGCTCATATTTTGCTGGTCGTGCGTGTACTGGTGTCGTTGCTCTTGAACTTGGTAGCCGCCGGCTACTCCGTTCCATTGCTGGGCCTGGGCGACGTACTGCTGCTGCTGATGAGGCGGCCATGGATGGTTCTGCTGGTAGCTGACCCCATTCCAGTAGTGGCTCATATTTTGCTGGGGTACCGGCGGCGGCTGTGGAGGAGGACAGCTTCTGCTTAATCCTGTTGCATCATGAAGATAATAATTGATGGCGCCGGCGTGTGCGTTTGGAATGTGATGATTGAAGGCGTGAGCATTTGGATGGTTGACGGCTTGATGAGAATTTGGATGGATGACGGCTCCACTCCACTGGCCGAAGAAGTCCTGCTGGGGAGGCACAGGCACAGGCACCTGCGGTGAGAGGCAGTTCCTTTGGCGCCTCGCCGGCGGCGGCAACGGGCCGCTTGAGTACCTGCTGCTGTATTCCTCATCATCGTTCTCAGCACCATGCAACGGGCTGCTTGGGTTGCAGGTGCTGCATAGCTTATAATCGCTCTCAGCACCATGCTCGCTCATTGAGCGATCATCGTCTTCTTGAGCTTTTTGCTCCAGCATCAGGTGTGCGAGTAGATCTTGAGGTTTGTCCTTGTGTGGACACGAGACTTCCTCAGCGCTTGACCTGAAGTATAGAGAAAAAGTTCACTCAACAACTTGCATTGCAAGAAAAACTAGCTTTAATTGGGTGTTGTTTGCCACAGTTAGGTGGCAAACATGCACTTGTTTAAAATGAGATGAAATAGAATTTACTTACTGTCTTGTTTTCAGAGGATCCGCGGAGTCCTTCAGTTTCGTGGTTTCGCTTGAATCTGCTGCGGTCATAAGATGAACAAAATAGTTAGATCACCAAAACAAACAAGCACATAATTAAGCATGTTCATGAGGAATTAAGGTAGCTCAGTCAGATCAGAAATTACCTGGATGCATATTCAGATAGCTGGACAATGAACAAAGACGGTAATTATTAGTGCAGGGGTCATGTCTGTCACAGGAATACGCTCCAAGTGCTGTCAGTAGCGTCTTCTTTCCAAGGTCAACAGCGACCATCCATGCCTTTGGATCGTTAGCTTTCGCCGTGGTCCTGAGGTACACAAGGTCATCGACGTCGGTGCTCAGGGTGGGGAAAGCCGAGAACATGTTCCTGAACTTGAAGCTCTCGTCGTCATGTCCGTCCCCTAGTATCGCAGACCTCAACGACGAAGTAATCGTGTCGTCCACTGCAATGTCGTCAACGTCGATAACGCGTCCCTTGTGCCAGCAGTCGGACGACATTGCCGGCCGGCTCCATGTCACCATCCGCCAGCCGTCCCTTTTCCTGACCTGCGTGGGCTTCGTGTCCTCCAATTTCCGCTTGCGCGACATGATCAGGTCCGAGTCGAGGAGCACAGCCTTCTCGCTGGGGTCGGTCGGCTCCTCCGGCGTCGGACCGACCGTCGTCACAATCCAGCGGTGCTCCACCTCGACGAACTTGAGCACGCCATTGCTGAAGGCGACGTCCCGGAGCCGCCACGCGGGGTCGCCCGGGTGGTGCTCCTTGAGCCTCTCCCGGTTCGCCGGCATCGGCTCCGGCAACGGGATGAAACGGACCTCTAAGGGCTCGCGAAGCAAGTCGCACACCGCCACGCCGACCCGCAAGTCCACCCAGCCCACCACGCCGTCTCCGAGCGAGATCACCTTGTCGGGAAACATGCGGTGGCCGTCCGGACAAGCGTCGGGCAGCGGCTTGATGCTCCATGTCTTATCCGCGGACGAGTAGATGTGGAGCTCGTACTTGACGGGGGACTTGAGGAGGTTAGCCATAGACGACATACAGCGACCGGCGAGGAGGTAATGGTCCCCGTCGTCGCCGAGGGGCACGACGGCGAGCTGCTGAAACAGCGGCGCACTGGCGGGGGCGACCGAGGCTTTCCAGCGACGGGGAGTCCGGGTCGGCCTTGTACATGAAGTAATCGTCGGTGTCGGTGGCGTATACGGAGTGGGCGAAGCGGACCCAGAGGAGGACGAAGCGGCCCTCCGTGCCGATCACGCGCGGCTCGTACGTGAAGGCAAGGTCATCGGGTTTGGAGCTGGGGCAGTGCACGCAGAGGTAGGACATGGCCGGCGGGGCGGCGGCAAACAAGGAGACCTGGATGGTGTGGCCCAGCCTCGACGTGGCTGTGGCCGTGGTCGCGTTCCGTCGGTCCGCGAGGTACGTGTCCAGGTCGAGGAGGATAGAGGGCGGCGGCCGGCTGCCGGTCGTGGTGGCGCCGTGGTCCGCCGGCGGGGTGAAAGATTCCGGGAAGATCATCAATATTTTGGCCATCGATCCGGGTCCGGGGTCGTTGGGATCGGCGAGCGCGGGGATCTGGCGGCTATTGCCGGCCGGTCGGGGAGCGCAGGTTTTTGGAATCGGCTATTAGCTAGGGGCTTGTTTAGTTCCTTCAAAGTTGCAAGTTTTTTCACTCTCTCTCCATCACATCAATCTACGGACTCATGCATGGGCGCAGTAAATATAGGTAAAAAAAACTAATTGCACAGTTTGGTTGTAAATCACGAGACGAATCTTTTGAGCCTAGTTAGTCCATGATTGGACAATATTTACCAAATGCAAACGAAAGTGCTACAGGAGTTTGAATTCTAACATTTTAAATTTAGGCTGCATCTAAACAAGGCCTAGGTCAAGGACTCGACTGCCGTATTGGGATTTGGAACACGGCAAATCACCTGCGCGGAGAGTTTATAGTTATAGGGCGGGCTAGCGATTCGTCACCGACTCACCGAGAACATATGACGGTGTACTCCTAGAGTTTGCTGATATCCTTTTTTCAGAGGGACTTGTTATATGTACTGTATCTTCGTATCTGTACTTTTTAACGAGGATGTCTATACCAAACTTGGGTGGTTGACCCTTTTTGCACTCAAGCAATTTCTTAGGCCAAACCACACAAATTTTGGCAAAGCAAAATTCGTGTGGGAAGGAGGCAACCTTCACACGAATTTTGGCAGGGCAAAAAAAAAAAAAAAAAATCCCAAACCCCCGCCCCCAAAAACCAAAAACAAAACCCCCAAAATCAAAACCAAACCGGGCAAAAAACAAAAACAAAAACAAAACAAAAATACCCAAAAACGAAACCCAAAAAACCCAAAAACCAAAAAAAAAAAAAAAAACCAAAAAAAAAAATCCTTCGCGCCGCCGCCACGGCCGCGGACGGAGGGCCGGTAGAGCCCGCAGCCCTCCGCCCGCGGAGCTCCCACGCTCCCGTCCCCATCTCCGCCGGACCAAGAGCCAGCCAGCCCGGTACCGCCCGGCGGCGCCCGGCCGCGCGCCCTGGGCGAACTCCACGGCTGGGCGAGGGCCGCCCGCGGCGCACCCGGCCGCGTTAGCGGGGCCGTCGCCCAGCAACACACCACCCCCTCGCTGCACCGCCGCCGCTTCCTCCTGGCCTGGATGGCGCGCGCCGACGACGACTTCCAGCGGCCATGGACGGCGGCTGCTGCTGCTGGTCGTCCCGGCGCCGCGTCGGACGTGGGGCAGTTCTTCACGAGGAAAGCTATACGGTCTAGATCGTTCAAAGCAAATATCCAACGGTTCAAAATTCGGGTGGGAAGTAACAAGTTACCACACATGTGGGGTTTAGCTTTCCTCTTAATTTTTGCGTTCTTCTGTTGATCAAAACGACATTTTTAAAGGTCACATCTTGCACATTGATCACGTTCATCTATCTGTCTATTATTATATTTATATCAATATAACAATGTTAAAAGAGACAATTATCTGTATGGCCCTAAAAAACGCCACTTATCTGTATGGCCTATTTTTTTTCGAACTTGTCTCTATGGCCCTCAAATTAACTTTGTTTGGCTCCATGGCCTTCCGTGAGGTCCAGGCACTTGACGGTGTTAAGTGAGGGGTAAAAGACTGTTTTACCCATGGGCGAAAAAATGCAGAGTTTTGTTTATTTGTTGTATATCTGGAGTAATAATTAAGCAAATAAATTCACACATAAGCACATATAATCAAGTAGACAAATATATTGCAATAAAATGAGCTTATCCAATGCATAAAAATCTCACAAATACATTGCAATTAAACCATAGTTCCAATCTCACACAAATATGGTCACAAATTCAACATAGTTTTACTATCACATAAATGAGCCCACATGTAATGGTCCAAATCAACCATAGTCTAAGTCTCACATAAATAAGGTCACATGGCAGTGCGAATTCAAACATACATTGGTCTCACATACAACGAGCTAATTGAACAAGAAAATCACAAATCAAAGACTAAGCCTTCTTTTGCTTCGTGTGCTCATGGCGGGGCTGCTAGGAACTCATTTCTTGCTTCTTGTACCCATCGATGGGCTGTCAAGTGGCACCTTCGGTTGTTCGGCTTTTTTCTTTGGAAGGCCTAGCTTCTTCCTGATGGGTGTCTGCTTCCTTTTAATTTGAACAAGTCGATCTTCAATATGAGCAATAGAAAGTGCTTCGGGCTGATTTGACCCACTTCTTGACCTACAAAGGTTATACATTTATAGTGGTTTATATAAGAATGAAACAATTGGATGACTATAATTGAAGTTTAGAATTAGTAAACATACAGTTTTGAACGTCCAGAGTTGGAGTTAGTGTTGCTTCCCTTTTTCTTACTTGAAACATCTAGGCCGTGGCTGTCACAAAGTCATATAATTTAGTATTCAAAGCAAGTAGATGATGTTTCAACACTATACGTGCAGAGATTCCAGCAATACCTTTTAGAGGTTTCAGGTGTGCAATCATCATTTTTTCTTTTTTAGTAGATGATGTTTCCAAGGTTTGACTACAGCCACAAAGTTGATACTTAGAATCATTCAAAAGGAAGATTTGTCTCAAGGAAGAAAGAGCAAACCTTGGGGGGAAAGTCATAGTTGTAGATGGTCCATCTTCCTCCAAAGGCATAATGGAACTTTGGGCACATTTGGTGTTCCTTGCCTTCTTCTTTGGTGCTCCCCTGAAATAAGAATACAATCAATATCATGCACTTACAAAAAAAAAAAAAAAACATAAATGTAGAGAAGAGTAGACATTTTATTACTTGATTGCTTTCATAGCTTCAATATCTTCTGGTCTGCCCCTCTTGCAATTATGCCAATGATGTCCATAGTCCATACAAATAGGGCACTGGTGCTGTCCTTTTTTTTGTTCTTGTCACCGGCACCCTTGTGCCTTTCAGTTTTAGGCCTACCAGCCACCGGGTGTCAATAAAGGTGGGTGCATGAAAAATTTATGGTGAGATTCAGGGCCACTTTGAGACTTGTCGGCATAGTTGGAATAAGCTGACTGTATGCAGCTCTAAACCTGTCAACCGAGTAGTACAAGTCAACATAATTCTCTATTTGTGGATCATTCTTGGAAGTGATGAATGCTAGAGCATGCTTGCAAGGAATCCTAGAAACATCCCATTCTCTGCAAGTGCAAGTCCTCTCATTTTGATGCATTCTTGTTCCTCTTCTTCATTCTTGTACTACAACACATATGACCACAAGGGTTCCTTTTCACCTATATGGAGAGAAACAATTAGTCAGCTATATGGAGAGAAACAATTAGTTACAAAGAAAAATGGGCAAATCCTTACCATAACAGAGCATTCATCCTTAGTGGTAGAAGCAAATATCTACCATGGACATTTGTCTTTGTCTCTCCTTGAACAATGTGCCCTGAACCTCTTTGGTGCACTCTTTACAATATCATACTCAAACTGCTTTTTTTGACTGCATGCTGAGAAAGAGCCAATCTGAATCGGTCATATTTGCATAAGTGGAGCCTACTACCATTGGTGGATCTTCAGGATCATGTTCCATATTTGGAGCAAAGTTTTTCTCATTGCATTGCTCCTCTTCCTCATCCTCGGACTCATCTCCACCTTCATAGCATGGGTCTTTTTCAACCGGGTTGTGAACCACCTGTAGAGCATTGGGTTGTACATCATCAAAGTACATACCTTCATCATCAACACCTACATGTTCATTCTGTGGTTCAGGGTTCCTAAGATAGTCATCCTCCTCATCATCAACATCTACATGTTCATTCTGTGGTTCAGGGTTCCTAATGTAGTCATCCTCATCACCAAAATCCCATTCCGTGGACAGGCTCATATGGATCGGAAGGACCTCGGTATGCAACAAACATGAAGATAATCTTTCTCTTCAAATGTCTACCAAACATAGCCATCAAGTCTTGGTCAGATTTTACTTCAGGGAAGGAATTTGATTCTTCATCGTAATACTGAAAATGAGCTACTTCCAAATAACCATGTGGGTACTTGTTTACCACAGCTTCATGAAGGTCCATAAAATTTGTTGTGTCTAAATCAACAGCCATGTCAAAGCTAAAACACTTATAATCTGGCCTACATGTCTTACAGTTGCCCAGCAATTTAATTTCTAGCTTGAAATTGGAATCCATACTGTTATTCAAAATAAGAACAGGGTTTCAGTTCTTGGTCCATCTATAGTAATCTAACAACTAGTGCGAGCACAAAATTTTTTGGACTAACCATTCAAGCCAATCTTCCTGATTTGCGCTGATGAGGACATCACTCCATCAAGTACAAGCCAAGGAGAGGAGGAGGACCAGCGAAGGTGACCAACATCATCTTCTTCATGGTGGAGGCCCAGTCCAACTGAAGTTCGAGTCCATCTCGGGCTCCAGGAGCAGTCCCGGGTAAAATCGACGCCCCGGACATATACGGAATCCGTTTTCGACGATCCAGATATGCTTAGAAAGCTAACTTAATAAGCTATCCAATGGTTTTGGTTTCACGTCAAAATCCCTTCTGAGTCAACAGGAATCGTCAAAACAAGTCAGCGTCCAGAATCTGCCAGGGTGCTGCGACACCGTCTTTTGGTCCATTGGGCTGTGTATCGTGTTTGGTCCCATTAGTGGGGCGCGTCCAGGGGGGGTGACGTGAAAGACATTATAACTAGCCACTGCCACTCTCGTTAGGGTTGGGTTTTGTTTAGTTCTTGATTTCCTCGTGGAAACAGACATCGTTTGCTGCAACTGCATCGCCAAGATCGTTTGCTGTTAAACCAGGGCCCCTGTTCTTGATCTTGTTCGACTGTGGCGCCAAGCCCGTTCAATTAAGACTTGAACTCCTTTTGATATCATAAGCCTTCATATTTATTTGCAATTTCAGATTGCGTTCATCCCGTTCTTGCTCGTGTTCTCGACTCGCTTGCAGGAAAGCCTTCTCGGCTAGGTCAATCGCGTTAGTGTTCGTTGGTTTATTTTGAGCCTTGATCTAGTGTCTTTGTTGTCGTGTGAATCTGATCGTCATAGACTGCAAACAGAGATTTTACATCCTCTAATCTACGTGAGAGAAGGAAGGAGAAAGTTAGATTTGAGTACTAAAATATTTTGTTTTCCTTCTGAAGCATTAGAAAGGGAAAATATCAGTCCTATTTTATTCTGTACCCTGATCGTGTTGCTGCCTTGCTACGTTGTGGTTAGCCCGAGCAGCAAGTAGATTTTTTTATTTCCATAAACAGGGGATTGCTATCGTATGCTTTTAGTACTCAAGCATATCATCTATAAATTCCAGCGAAGAGTGTCTTTAAGGTTTGATCCATTGACCGTGTTAGTATCTGAATCAGGTCAAGTTCAGTCTAAGCATTGCGGCACCTTCTGAAAAAAAAAAAAAAAATAGAAAAAAAAAAAAAAAAAAAAAGGCAAAAGCCAAAAGGTGCAGAAAAAAAGAGAGAGAAAGAGCCGCACCTAAAAAAATATACAGAAAAAAAAAGAAACAAAAAGAGAAAAGAATTAAAAAAAAAGAGATTCAGAACTGCTTGCATCCTTTGAGTCATCTTGCTGAGTTGTATTTGTTGCTTACTTGAACTAGGTCCAAGACGAGTTTAGGCCGGCAACATAGACTAGCTTGGGACTACTTTTCAATCTTGAAATTTCTGAATTAAATTATTGCTATTCCTTGCTACTATATTCTGCCTGTCCAAGCTCCACTTTCTTCTGACCAAGTATAGGTTCAACTTTGCAACTGTTACACTCAAGCTACACACGGTATCACAGTCACCCACCGATTGCTTTGGTAAGAACACTTGTAAGACCGTGGTAAGACGCTTGAGAGTTGAGTGACTTGTTTTCCTTGTCCACATCCTAAGTAGTTGGTAGGGATAATACTTTTTGTGTTGTCTTTTGCTGTCTACTAACCATGTCAGACAAAAGAAAAGAGAAGCAAGAGCCACCTGCAGATTTCAATGATTGTGTGTCCAAGAATGAGCTTCGTGCCATCCTTGACGACAAGTTTAATGAGGTCATCCAACAAATCACCAACCTAGCCAGATGGGTTGAAGATGTTGAACAACGACGTCCTAAACCACATCGTCATGAGGACGATGGTGCTGATGCTGATGCTGACGCTGACGCTGATGCTGGTGCCGATGCCGATGCCGATGCAGACGCTGACATCGATGCATGTAACCGTAACCGCTTGAACTTCAATCGCCGCGGTATGGGAGGTAATGACCGAGGTAATAATGATCCCTTTTCTAAAATCAAGTTCAAGATGCTTCCTTTTTACGGTTCTCTACGATCCGAAGCATATTTAGATTGGGAGATGGCTATAGATAAAAAATTTAGCTCTCATCGAAAATACCGTAAAGAACATAGAGTTAGATTTGCTACTAGTGAGTTTACTAGTTTTGCTCTTTTCTGGTGGAATGATATTTCCAATGACCCTAATACTCGCTTACTCACACACCTGAAACATGGGCTGGGCTTAAACGTCAAATGAAAACCAGATTTGTTCCTCCATATTATCAGCGAGATCCTCAATTAAAATTGCAACGTTTGAACCAAGATAGTAAAAGTGTTGAGGAATATTATCAGGAACTTCTTATTGGTTTGGCACGTTGTAACATATGTGAAGAAGATGAACAAAAGTGTGCTAGATTTTTGGTGGTTTGCGTCGTGATATACGGGACATTCTTACAATAACAACAACAACAAAGCCTTTTGTCCCAAGCACGTTGGGGTAGGCTAGAGATGAAACCCAAAAGAGAAACACAGAGCTCAACCACCGAAGAAAATAAGAGGGAAAAGAAAGGCAAATGAGAACCGCAAAATGACAAATGGGAAACACCAAAAGAGATAAAACCCACAAGAACCAAGAAGAACTAAAGAGGGCACAAGAAAAGTCAAACGATTAATGAGGAAAAGCGAAATTACAAATCGGGGTTACGCACGTGAATTGCACACTTCCACCCCTTCCTATCCACAAATGAGCTCTTTATCAATATTCCACTCCTTCAGGTCCCTCTTCACGACCTCATTACGTCAAGGTTGGTCGACCTCTACCTCTCTTCACATTTTCGGGACGCCTAACTATTCCGATGCGACCGGTGCCTCTTCGTGTCTTCGTTGGATATGTCCAAACCATGTCGACGATGTTGCATAAGCTTCTCCTCAATGGGCGCCACTCCTACTCTCTCTCGTATATCATCATTTTGGACTCGATCTCTTCTTGTGTGGCCACATATCCAGCGCAACATACGCATCTCTGCCACACTTAGTTGTTGGACATGTCGTCTTTTAGTGGGCCAACATTCTGCTCCATACAACATTGCCGACCAGATTGCTGTCCTATAGAATTTGCCTTTTAGTTTGTGTGGCACCCGGGGGTCGCATAAGACACCCGAAGCTTGCCGCCACTTCAACCATCCAGCTTTAATTCTATGACTGACATCCTCATCGATGTCTCCCTCCTTCTGAAGCATTGATCCTAAGTAACGAAAAGTGTCTTTCTTGGGTTTTACTTGACCATCAAGGTAAACATCACCGTCCTCATGCTCCATGGCACTGAAATCACACTTCATATACTCTGTTTTAGACTTACTAAGCCTAAAACCTTTTGCTTCCAGCGTCTTCCTCCACAATTCCAACTTTTGCGAGACACCACCCCTACTCTCCTCAATAAGTACCACATCATCGGCAAAAAGCATACACCATGGGATATCTCCTTGTATGTCCCTTGTGACCTCATCCATCACCAAAGCGAAAAGATAAGGGCTCAAAGCCGACCCTTGATGTAGTCCTATGTTAATTGGAAAGTCATCGGTGTCTCCATCACTTGTTCGGACACTTGTCACAACATTAGTGTACATATCTTTAATAAGATTAATGTACTTTGTTGAGACTTTGTGTTTTTCCAAGGCCCACCACATCACACTCCTAGGTACTTCGTCATAGGCCTTCTCCAAGTCTATGAAGACCATATGCAGGTCTTTCTTTTGTTCCCTGAATCTCTCCATAAGTTGTCTATATACAGGACATTCTTGAATATAAAAATTGGAATAGGTTCGATCAATCGTTTCATTTTGCTCAAAAAGCTGAAAGGGAAGTACAGGGACGCCAAATTATGCGCTCCACACCACCGACCGCCACTTCACGTCCAACCGAGGTGAGCAAATTTTCTAATGTGCAGTCTACAACACCGGTAAAGAAGAGCTCGCCTATCACACCTTCTTCGATTGGACCTGCTACATCTTCCTCGAGTAGGTCTGCTTCCATTGTTTGTCACCGCTGCAAGGGCATGGGACATATCGCGAAGGACTGCCCCAGCAAACGCACATATATTGCTACTGATGATGGTGGGTATGTTAGTGCTAGTGACGAAGAGAATGAACGTGTACTTGCAACCAACCATGATGCAGGTAGCCTTGAAGATAGCCCAGACGATACTACTGAGATGATTGATAGTGTTGCAGCCGCTGCAAACTACCCATCAATCCTTGTTCAACGTGTTTTGAGTGCACAAGTTGAGCAAGCGCACAAGCTACAACGCCATAATTTGTTCCAAATGTTTCTCATCGCCAACAACTGCCGAATTCGTGCCATAATTGATCGTGGGAGCAGCAATAACTTGGTAAGTTCTGAACTTGTCAAGAGCCTTGGATTGAATACACGTGCTCTTCCACATCCATACCATGTTCAATGGTTCAACAATAGTGGTAAGGCAAAGGTAACACAATCTGCACGTGTGCATTTTTCTATCGGATCATATCATGATTATGCTGATTTTGATGTCGTGCCTATGCAAGCTTGTTCACTTTTGTTAGGCCGCCCTTGGCAATATGATAATGATGTTGTACACCATGGTAGACAAAATAGATATACTTTCATGCATAAAGGAAAGAACATTGCTTTGCTTCCTTTAACTCCTGCTGAAATTGTGCAATATGAAAAGGACCTTGCTGAAAAGAAAAAGAATAATGAACATGCTAATAATTCTACCAAATCAGCAATTGATCAATCAAGTAACAATAAAACAAAAGGAGGTGTTTTACTTGCTCTCAAATCTGTTCTTGGTGATTTTGATGCTCATGATAAACCATGTTATGCTTTAACTTGTAAATCAACTATATGTTCAATTGATCCTATTCCTAGCGCTATGCCGTCTGTTGGGACTAACCTGTTGCAGGAGAACAAGGATGAATTTCCAGTAGGGAGACCACCATGGCTGCCACCATTGCAAAGGATTGGGCGCCAAGATGAACATCTACTTCTGGTGCCACCATTGCTGCCATCCGTCGTGGGAGAAGAAGATCTACTTCAGTCGAGGACGACTTCAATTCAAGAAAGGGAGGATGATGAGGACATCACTCCATCAAGTACAAGCCAAGGAGACGAGGAGGACCAGCGAAGGCGACCAACTCATCTTCTTCATGGTGGAGGCCCAGTCCAACTGAAGTTCGAGTCCATCTCGGGCTCCAGGAGCAGTCCTGGGTAAAATCGACGCCCCGGACATATACGGAATCCGTTTTCGACGATCCAGATATGCTTAGAAAGCTAACTTAATAAGCTATCCAATGGTTTTGGTTTCACGTCAAAATCCCTTCTGAGTCAACAGGAATCGTCAAAACAAGTCAGCGTCCAGAATCTGCCAGGGTGCTGCGACACCGTCTTTTTGGTCCATTGGGCTGTGTATCGTGTTTGGTCCCATTAGTGGGGGCGCGTCCAGGGGGTGACGTGAAAGACATTATAACTAGCCACTGCCACTCGTTAGGGTTGGGTTTTGTTTAGTTCTTGATTTCCTCGTGGAAACAGACATCGTTTGCTGCAACAGCATCGCCAAGATCGTTTCTTTGTTAAACCAGGGCCCCCGTTGATCTTGTTCGACTGTGGCGCCAAGCCCGTTCAATTAAGACTTGAACTCCTTTTGATATCATAAGCCTTCATATTTATTTGCAATTTCAGATTGCGTTCATCCCGTTCTTGCTCGTGTTCTTGATTCGCTTGCGGGAAAGCCTTCTCGGCTAGGTCAATCGTGTGCGGCGTGGTTGATAACCAATGGAGCAGTGGTGTAACGGTTGCGGGGGTCCGAATCAGTCTTGGTTCGAAGCCTAGATCATGAACGTCAAGTCTCCACCAATCGGCGCTATCATACCTATCGGACTTGGGGAGGGGCTAGACGCACCGGGCTGGCCACGGCCGTGGGAGGGGCTGGATGCACCGGCTGGCCATGCGCCTCCCCGCCACGGCCGCGGGAGGAGTTCGACGCGGTCCTCCCCCCTCGCTTCTAGAGTGGCCGCGGGATGGGCGTCGGGAGGAGCCGTGGGCCGCGGGAGGTCAATCCGGAGGGTGCCGCCGAGGCCGAGCTCCGCCGGGCTGCTCATACCGGACGTGCGCGCCCCGCGATACAGCCGGCAAAGACCTCCTCCACGGGCGAGTGAGAAGGGAGCGGCCAATGGAGAAGGTGGATCCAAGGATGGAGAGGCCGCAGTGGCGGATCCGTGGATCACCGGCGGTGGCCGCGCCTGGGCCGCGGCGGCGGCGGGCATCTTTTGCGCGAGATAGGACGGGGTGGGGGACGGCACGAACGCTAGCTATTTTGGTTCGATAGGTGAAGTACGAAGGGTATTTTCGTCTTTTTCCATCTCAAACGATTGTACAATTTAACAGAGAACCCTAACAGACCTCACGGAAGGCCATCAAGCCAAACAAAGTTAATTTGAGGGCCATGGAGAGAAGTTTAGAAAAAAGAGGCCATACAGATAAGTGACTTTTTTTAGGGCCATACGGATAATTCTCTCATGTTAAAAGCTATTGGTGTTCGACTACTCCTTGGGCGTTGATGCGGCCACGGTGGGCGAAGTGGGCTACCCACCAGGCTTTGGTCCGATGCAGACGGACCCAAGTACGCCCGCCCTCACGGATGTTGAGGCGGCCGCTCAAACTACCGTTGCCACCCCTACCGGCGTGGATGCGGCCGCCTCTCCACGGTCAACCGACTCCTTAGGCAAGAGGCTGAAGTGGTTCGCCAACAAGATTCTGCGTAAGGCATCATCGTCATTGCCGCCCCAACCGTGTGTGGAGGCGATGCCAATGTTGCCGCACCGCAGCAAGAGGATCGCCGCCGCCCACTCTCGCGGTGTCCCCTGTTTCTAAGCGGGGGAGGTGTTGGTGATGCAGCGGAAGGGGTTCATTGATGGACGGACGGAGCCCTCCATGGCGGCAAAGGAGGCCTACGACGGCGTTTTCCCACGAGGACCCCAACCCCTCACATAAAGAGGCACCGCGAGAGCTCTTCCGGAACTGCTAGGAGAGGGGCCGAGGCGGTCGAGGCACCGCAAAGCCACTACGCCCGATCGACGGTGATGACTAGGTAGTATGGCTAGCAAGTAATAGTGCTTAATCTCCTTCTGCTAGGGAGGGCAGAACCGATTGTATAACTCTACCCCCTAGTGCGTCTTTAGTGTCGCATCGTTGTAGCTTTCACTATTTCTCGATCTTAATACAAAAAGATGCGCAAACCTTTTGCGTATTTGAGAAAAAAAAAAACAATGTTTAAAAGAAGCTTCCATGCTTGCTGAGAAGGCCTAGAAATTATAAGAATATAATAATCAGAATCTGAATCAGAAAAAAATAAAAATATATATACAATTGGATTTTATGAAACATTTGATTTGATGATTTTAGTATTTATTGTTGCAAGGTCTTACTTTGGTTCTAAAATTCTCCCCTTTGGATCAAACACACACAAAAGGCATTAGTAGCACAAAAGAGAGTCAATTGTTACGATCCTATAGAGTGGATCACAATATTTGAAATCTTGTGGCGGTTATGTTACAGCAAACGCCACGGTTAATCTATTAACCATGGCGGTTTTTGTAGCTTGACCGCCATGGTTAATGGACATTAACCGTGATGGTTCCGTGGCGGTTTTCTCTCTGCCGGCTAGCTTGGCTTCGCCTCCATTAACCGTGGCGTTTTTTTTAAAAAACCGCCACGGTTAATAAAAGCTAAGTGTCTTGCAAAATCTTTTTGTGTAGTAGTGTGTAAACAATTATATATAGGTTTCTTTATGTACTTTGTTCTACATTTTTAAAAATACTTGAAACATATCTAAAAGAAATTTCTTCCTCTACTAAGAAATGAAGAGACCAGACAAAGAAAACTTGAACCGTTTGTGCCCGCGCATTTCTTTCAGTATCTTGTATGAGGCGACCAACTCTTCTATTCTCCATGTTGCAAATGTTGGTGAGGATGATGTGGCACATATATAGACAATAAGCGCTTTGCTTTATCTCTTAACATGTTTGATCCGTTTGGTTATTAGGCATGATTAACGGCTGACACTCAAATGAGAAAATTTGTGCACTAAAGGACACAATGCCTTGCTGCATCGTTTCGTTCCTTGAGGCTCCAGCCCAGGTCGCCGTCGTTCCTGTAGGTCCAGTACGCCCGCCCGAACGACGCAGCGCCGAACACATCCAGCTGCGCCTTGGCGAACCTGGCATAGTCGTCTCCGGTCGCACCGCCGCGGGGCTTGTTGGCCCACTCCGCCGCCCACTCGCCGACGAGCACGGGCGGGCCGTCCGCCCGCTGCATGCTGCCCAGCTCCGCGGGCCGCTTGTCCCTGACGTACCGGATGTTGTCGTCCAGCGTCATGTGGTCGAAGACGTCGCTGTAGAGGTTGTAGTAGTGCACGTCCACGACGTGCCTGCGGAAGCCGCCGTTGGTGCTAATTAATTATGGGCACCCGCCGGGCACAGTTCATCCATCTAAAGTGTTGAATATGAAGGTTGGCAGGAATGCATTAGACCAGTCTCAAGTGCCTGGTCAAACTTTTGTTATTTTTAACAAGTATTTTGCGTTTTTAACTTCCTACACTTGTGCACTATACATTATTATATTTACATGCCTACTAAAATGTTCTAATTGGATGGGTGGTTACTGGCTAGCCAGGCTGAGGTGGTGAAAAAATTAAATGAGGTCCGGAGCTAGGCGTATTGACGAATGCTGGCAGGCGATAGTGGGTTGCGCCATTGCTGCTGCAGACAACTGATGGTAACTGTGTCAGAGTTCAGAGCTCACTAGCAGGAGGCCAGCAGGAGCGCAAACAACAATCGCATCCCCTGCTCCCATACTTGTTGTTGGAGAAGGTTCTGTTTCAAAAGCCCTATATCTATATGCTTTATGTATCATCTCAGACCATAGTAGGACGTTGAGCTTGACATGTCCGTTTAGATTATTCCATTCAGGCTACATTTGGTTTCCAAAAGAAAACATGTGCGCCATACTAGTAGAGAAAAGGCAGCAGTACACTGTTTAACATCCAGATTACTGCTAACGCAAGCACTATCTGTTTACAATTAACCTAGGCAAATACTTTGTGACTAAAAATGTGAAGTCACTCTATCTCCCCTCTATCTCTGTAAGAGTCATAGTGTTCTCAGAGTTCATAATGCCTTCTCTCACTTTCTCCATATCATTATTTCTCAATGAAAAATAGGCTGGTTGATTTGGCGTCGGTAGTGTTGTGGACCCATTCTCCAAGTTGAACACAATAGAAGATGTCAATGGCCTATCATCCGGATTTTCCTGCACACACAAAAGCCCCATGTGGATGCAAAGTGAAGCTTCATCTGGTAAGCAATTCTCCAAAATACTCTTGTCTACCAGATCTTTTGCTTTTCCTTCATTCCAAAGGTTCCATGCCTGAAACAATCACACCATTCTTTTAGATTGCGTAACACCATACATTTTAAACCTTTTAGTATGAGGAGATTAAAAGGTAATCATATTTGCTTACATAGACTATAAGGTTGGAGTAATCTGGGATGCGGTCAACAGAGCTTATCTTTATACCGCTCACAATCTCCAAAAGTAGAACACCGAAGCTATAGACATCAGACTTCACAGAGAAAATGCCTCCCATTGCATACTCAGGAGCCATATAGCCACTGTTAAGACCATTTCATTTGCGAAAGTTATGAGTATGAATTGGCTTTAATCATAGGTTAATCTAAGTATTGGGATTAAAGTACCACTCACTATGTCCCAACAACTCGCTTGGTATTAGCATTTTCTTGATTATCACCAAAGATCCTTGCCATGCCAAAGTCGGCTATCTTGGGTCTCATCTTTGCATCTAGTAACACATTACTAGCTTTGAGGTCCCTATGAATTATTGTCAATCTTGAATCATGGTGGAGGTATAAAAGTCCCCTTGCAACTCCTTTGATTATCTTGAACCTTGTTGGCCAATCTAACGGTGCATTTCTTGCACAATCTACATTGAACAATTATAGAATTATGAAAAATGTGATTATATCATAACTCAACAACCTATTGAACTCGTGGTAAATTTTAGTAGAACATACTGAAAATGATAGCATCCAAGCTTTTATTAGGTAGGTACTCGTAAATCAACAGCTTTTCATCTCCCTCAATGCAGCAACCAAGAAGCCTAACCAAGTTTCTATGTTGTAGCTTGGCAATTAGATCAACTTCATTTCTGAACTCCTGAATTCCTTGCTTCGAGTCCCTACTAAGTCTTTTGATAGCAACCTCTTGACCACCTTCTAATGTCCCCTTTGTAGTTATCATTGAAAGCAAGATTAGGAAATGTAGTGCAGATTAATTAATTTGATAATCAGCCACGAGAAAAGCAAAGGTAGGAACTTCCATCTTAAAGTACCTTATAAACTTTTCCAAAACCTCCTTGTCCAATCATAAACGTATTGGAGAAGTTGTTTGTTGCGACTAGAATATCTTGGAATTTCAGAAATGGAAGTTTAAAATCATCGGTAGCCTTTTCTTCTCCAAGTTCATCTAAAGCAAAACCTCCATGGATTAGCGTCTTGCGATTTTCCGAATTTCTTTCCCTTCCTGCTTCCAAAAGTTGTTTAGTATTTGTTTTTAAGTAGCTGAGATCAAGATACGAATGGAAAACATACCTCTGAACTTGCAGACCCATATAAGCAAAATGGAAGTGAGAACAATAACTCCTGCTAAAGTTGGTAGTATAATTTTTATTGTGTTTGTTTTTGTCTTTTTTACCCGCAAAACATTGCAAAATTTATCCATATAGTGCTAAGGTGATATCATACGCTTACATAGTTAAGTCTTCAAACAGCTGAATAAGTGCTAAGATCATAACAATAGTATAATACCTTTATCACTAAGTTGATAGGAATTAAGATGACATCTTAACTAGATGTACAAGAAATTATTAAGATCACTGGGAATGAACGAAAAACACTGTAAATCTCAGTTCAGAATCTATTCCTCGATACATATATATCGGCTCTAACAAGCATGTAGCCATGCATTGTGATCGCTTATGACTCTAGGATGTGAGCAGATTCTGAAATTAGTTGCAACCAGCCTGATCCTACAACATGCTGTCAAGTTCCGGATAGATGAAAGGTCAAGTTCCGAGGACTACAGACACCACGCTTAATGGTGTTTTGTTATCTGCATATTTTGCATGCTAGATGGTATGATAAAATGATGGGGAAGATATGAAATGGTACGACAACATGCCTCCCGCAACACGGAGGTATAGCGTCTCACGGATATCAGCAACAGCAGTACTGTAGATAGGCACATCCATCTTTTGCGTGTCGACAAGCTGATGATCACCAATCCACACCCGGGCATCTCGTCGTGTCGGCGTCGATGTGCTGCCATTCAGATTCGCATAAGCATACGCCACACACGAGCAATTGCCTCGACACTCGGCCGCGCACTCCTCAAGGGCCTTTCTCACGAATGCGCACAAACTTGTCGCACCTTCATACCCGGCAGCGCCAAGAAGCCGTCGCCGTTGCCGCATCGCAGCGCTTCCTTCCGTGGCATCCCCCGAGAACCCGGCGTTGCTCCATTAGTCCTTGTCCACGGGCTCGAAGCCGTCAAGACACTTGCAAGTTGGGCTAGCATGCGGTGGTCGCAGATAGCCGGACTGCCAAGCGATAACCGTAGTTACTACAAGACCCAGGGTCCGGCCACGCTCTAAGTATCGCCCACTCTGCCGAATTATTGATCCAGATACGTGTTTCTACCCTGCCAGAGTAGGTCAATACTGCCGAGATGGGTGGTGCACCATCGGAAACCTCTATGGTGATGTACATGGCATCGGCGGTATCGACAAGATTCAGAGATATCCCAAGGCTGGTGGTGTTTGGCTGGGAGTTATAGTACTGGCTAGTGACCGTGAACCCCGTCCACACGGCAGTGCGCCATTTTGGGAGCGAACCGTTCCAGATGAAAGCCTGGAAGAACGGCTCTGTCTCCGCAGTGAAAGAGATGGTACCTGTCGAGGGGTCGTTGGGGTCCTTCCAAGAAACAAGCCGGGTGCCTTCTTGCGTCTTGTGGCTCCTCCATAGCTTCATGCCAGGGAGTATCGTGTCGGTCGGGTGGTCAAAGCTCTGCCACAACATCTTGCCTCTCGGCGACCGTAGGGCGAGATTGCCTGTGTTCATAAGCGTCACCTCCGATCTTCCGGCAGTGGTGGTGGTGTTGGTTGTCCACAGAACACCGCCGTTGGCATGGGACAAGACAAGGTCAGAATTGTTGGTGAGAACAAGCGAAGGAGTCAAGGATGAGTTGGCCGGTGTTGCCCGGTTTGCAACCCACACCACGGTGAACCGGAGAATGTTGTTGTACCACATGCCAAGGTAGAGCTTCTCCGGAGTGGATTTGGACGGTGCAAAGAAACCCAAGGCGAACTCACCATTGTCAGATATGACAGTGGTGCCGGGCAACAGCGGCTTGCCAGGGACAAGCCGGTCATCCGAAGTGCATAGGGCCGGCGGCAAGAGGAGGAGAACCGCAGTGCAGATCGCAATGGAACTCATGAATGCCATCGAACCTCCCTGCTGGCTGCTGTGTGTCTCACTGTCTCTCTGGCTCTCGGACTCCGAGTGAGTTTACCGGTGTATGATTGTATATGCTTCAAAAGCGGCAGAGAGGGAAATAGCGCGCAAGCGGCTGGCTGGCTACTTGTTATAGGCGAGGTGCGAGGTGAAGGAAGCTGGCCATGGACCCATGGCCAGTCGGGGCTTACCTGTTTTCAATTGTACTAGGATATACAAGACCCGGACTGATAAAAAAAAAAAAAGGATAGAAGACCCGGCGAAGACCCAGAGTCAAGTCAAATCAATGCATATAACAGTTGTCATATGAATGGCGAAGACCCGTTTGCCATGCCACAAGTCGCCAACCTATGCATACCGAGCTACTAGTAGCCAGTAGGAGCTGTATGATTACTTACTGTTGTGTGCATCGCGCGTACACGGCAAGCTAGCGCGTATAGCATGCATCGATGGTGGCATGCATCGATGGCACTAGCTACTAGATGTGGGACGGCGAGAGCACTGGACATTCTGCAGTGCACTGGACAGCGAGAGGAGTGGACATTGTGCAGCTCACTTTATTGCCAAGTAGTGGGACGGCGAGTCAATAAATCAAAAGGAAAAAAAAAAACAGTTCAAAAGACGCTAGTACATGATAACAGATGAATCAAACACTACTTCCACTGCAAAATAGTCAAGAGATATTGGAATATGTAGCGCTGTGGGAGCAAGTAGGCGACATTGAATTTTTTTAATTTTAACCCTTTTTTAAAGAAAAACTATTTTTAACCCGGTTTCAAAAGATTTTTCGAGAATAACCCTTTGACGCGCCCCCACCCAGCCGCTGGCTTTTTACATGGTGCCGCGCCTTGCATGCGCTGGCGACGATCCCGATTGCCGACGTGGCAGCTCCACCGCGCCCATCAATCAAGCGGCGGGTGCGTAGCATACGATCGATCTTGGCCCGGCGTCGATTCGCGGCGCGGCAGGCCTCACATATTGTCGCCCGAGCCCGCCCCATTCTCTCATTCTCTCGCTCTGTTTACGTTCGTGAGTAAGAAAAACCGCCGGCGCACTCGCCGTCGCCGAGACCTCGCCGGCGGCGCGGTGCCTCGCCGCCGTTGGTGGACACCCGGCGCCCTCCATCCGTGGTGGCCTTCAACCGCCCGGCGCACTCCCCTCCATCCCCAACTCCAAAAGAATGCCGGCGTGGTACAAAGAGGTAATTTCGTGTCGTTTTTAATTTGTGTTCAAGCAATAGACAAGAGTAGCCAAATTTTTGGACAAGCACACATGACAACCATGACACGTACATGTTGTTGGGATTGATTTCGTTTATTTTTAAGATGGTTTATGCAATTGTATGAGGGATTGGTGTTAGTAATCGTTACACCTAGTTTTTATCTTCTATTCATCAAATATGATACCGTAATGACAATATTGCATTGAATTGACACTTTGCATCAAATTTTCAGAGGTAGTTATGCTCGTTTACCGGGTGATCCCTATATGCATAAGCCTCTCCCACCGGGTGTTCCAAGGCCCAATTGCTGGTGTGGTGATCCTTGCAAAGTAGAATGGGATGATGAGGATGAGGAAATCTACATGCGGAAGTATTGGATGTGTGCCAATTACAAATGGACGCCTGGCCCGATACAACGCCGCAGTCTCATGGTGTGTATATTCATTTTGGTTTATTTATTTCTATGATTATATATTTTCTTTGTGACAATTCTTTTTTTTTGGACCCCACCACCACTCGTGATTTTGAGCGATGGATCGACCTTGAGGTCGATGAGGGAGAACAAGAAATATTTGGAAGGCCTCAAGGAGTTTAGGGGCGGGGTTTCAACGGAGGCATGAGGAGTTGAAGAAGCAAGCGGGCGATGAGAAGGCGCGGGGGGGGAGGAAGAGCAAAGGAGGATAGCCGATCTTTGAGAGGGAGGAGAGGGAGAGGAAGATAGAGCATGCGCCCGTGCCAAGGCTGCGTGGGAGGCGGCCCAAAATGTGGATGATGATGGCGACACTTCAAGATTGGACGAGCTCATAGCCCTCGGCGAGGGCGGCTTGCGCGCCCTATAACCCCCATCTATTGCAAATGTGGTGTACAGGCGCAATATGGCCTTGTTCCTTCAGAGTGGGGAATAGGCTATTTTTGTGGCCATATGGTAGATTATGATGAGGTTGGATATTTTTTTCAAGGCAACCACATGAAACATTATTTTCCTAACTAAAATCCAATTGTTTGTTTTGACGGAACTCTAGGAAATGCTTTTGGGAGTCCTTTGAAGGAAAAGATGAGGTCAAGGAAGCAATCAGGGCGAAGCACAAACTTGGGCAGAAAATGGGTGTTGGGGGCAAGCTTGTCAACGAGTATCTCTACATTCGTCAACGGGAGCAGCGTAAGGTTGCCAAGAAGTTGGGTGTTTCCGCCCCACGCCCCGAGCGGTACATGAAATGCCATGAAAGTTTCAAGAAGCCCTGACGAAGCGGTATGCACCGCAGAAGCGAGTGAGGGGCGGACAAAGAGGAAGGCGGATCCTCTTGTTAGCGATGTAATGAAGCGACCGCGGGACCTCGCTCTTGTGCTCGACGTGCAGCCTCACACGGTCCCCCTCGCCGAGGCCAACGTGCGGGAGGACATACCCGATGACAATGACAATGACTTCGGGTTGAGGCTTCACGCTTAGCGCGCCGTTCAACAAGCCCACATGACACGTAATCCGGGGCGATGGTGTGGCGCTTTGGTCCTCGTCCGCGACAATGAGGTCTTTGGTGGAGGATTGTGACTCGGACGATGATTTGCTTCCGGGATATGTTTTGATTCATGATGTGCGGCGTTCATTTGTGTTATGTGGATTCCAATATGTATGGAACAATGTTTTATTCTATTTGTAATGAGCCATGCAGCGAACTATGTTGTCTTCTTGTATTGAACCATGTTTATGGCATTGAACTTATGTGTTATTTCGTTTTGTCTCTGCCCTCGGATATTGGGTCTTTTAATTTTGACTTTAAATTAAAAGATTGAGCACATAGTTGACGCGACACTTGTGCCACCCTTGCCCCTTATCTCGAAAAACATTACTGCTCGGTCCATATGCCTCGCCTCGTATGGAGGTTGGACAATTTCTCATGCTCCTCCAAAAAATTAGCCCCTTCAATTCCAAATCTTCCAGTCTCTCCTAGATTCCTCGGCGCAAGTCCATACCAAGAACACAAAATATTCATTGCACTTAGTGAAGGTGTACTCCACAATTCCGGACAGAGCAAGGATCGGACTCCTTTGAACACACGGTTGAAAGACTCAAGAGTTAGTGGTCATGATGCCCCACCCAACCCCCTCGTCATATGCTAGTGCCCACTTAGCTTTTACGCCATCCGGTTTTTGTAGCCATTCCTTAGCCTCTCGGGTTCAAGATCTTTTGTAGTTTAGCTAGGGTCTCATTGAACTCATGTTGTGTTTTTCTCAGAGCCACCTTCTTAAGCGAGCTATCGCCTCCTTCTTCCTTTGACGCCGCCAAAATTAGCAAAAAAATGCCTAACGCACCATCCGTGAACTAAAGGCGGGCAGCCTTCAATGTGTTCATTTGCAGCGACAAAGTAACCCCGCGTGCTGTCGGAGATCAAGCAAATGGTGCGAGATGTCCCAAGCACCGACACACGGGAGCCTCATGAACCAGGGACCACGAATCAATGCCCTCGTGCTCCGCCCGAGCAAATGCAATCGGTACTATCTGGTTCTCCCATCAACCGCAGGCGACCATCATCAAAGTGCCCTTATACTTTCCGGTCAAGAATGTACCATCAACTAAAATAACGGCCGACAAGATCGAAATGCATGCCGACATTGCTCGAAATACCGAACACACGATACAAAACAGGCCCTCGAAGGAGCGAGGGCAACGCAGCTTATGACTAGGGGGTGGCCGACACACATTTTTTCCCGCAACCCTTGAGTGTCTATCCACCATCTCATGCCCGGGTTATAGTGAGACATTGCATTCAAGATTCTGGGCACTCGATTGTATGCTTCCTCCCAGGTTTCCCATCTGATAGCCAAGGCTATTTGCTTAGCTCGCCAAACCTTTCCATACTTGACCTCATAGTTGGTCATTCCAAAAAATGTGCTCTTGTAACAAAGCAATAGGGATGTCATTGTCTTTGTCAACCATCCCCAATATACGACGGGCAAGGTAACGCCGATGGTCGTGGATGCTTCTTCTTACCCTCATTATCCCCGCATGTGTTGGGCGCACAACTTTAGTAATCTTCCACGTACCATCATACTGATTCTTCCGTGCACGCAACTTCCAAGGGCATGTATGATCGCTACTCCTACACTGGATATGATACCTCAACTCCTTATCTGAATGTGTGGCGCGGTAGGGCCGATGGTGATGCACAAAGATAGTCTTCTAGGAATAGTTTCATCTCCGACATTGACTTGAACATCATACCTTTCCTAAGAATTGGGTCCTTCTCATTGTGCACCATGCCTCCACACAAATGAGACCGCTATCACAAACCGCCATATGAGTCATGCTAACATCCCTATAGTTCGAACACTTGGATATTGGAAGTTCCTCGACTCAATTGTCGTAGCTCTTCGGCCGTGTACTCGGGTGGTGGAACGTGATGTTGTGGTTCGCTGATCCTACCCCAAGAGTCATATGGTCTATCATCCTCCGGCAAATCATGTACCAATCTCCCATGGGTCGGCATGGCATGAAGGACCGATGTCGGCACTGCATTTGTGGCTACTCCCTCATCATCATCAGAATCATCCGAATCACTACTGCCCTCATCGTCCTCATACGCCTCCGCCTCCGCCACCTCCTCAGCCTCTTCCCGCTCATAGTCCCCCGCATCAAAGTCATCCGTCCGCAAACCTACAGGATGTTCATGCAACTGCTCCTGTGTCACCTGACCGTCCAAATCCATGTCCGTTCCTTCATGCTCTGCCCCAAATGCAGGCTCACCACCACCATCCAAAATCCTGTAACCATTCTCAACAAACACCTCTGCCATGGCCACATTTGAACTTTGCACCACCCTAATGTATCGGGTCCATTGAGAAGGGTTCAACAATGGCACAATCACATAGTGAGCCCTAGTCTTCCCGCTGTCAAACCTACCCTTCAGTGTAAAATCACCGCCAAACTTCACCTTCAAACGGTCACAAAGGTCACAGAATCTAGGGGGCTCATCAAACCATTCCACTTCTTCATCCATATTCTCTACCGTACCATCTTCTTTCCTAATGGTCCCACCGTACAACACTCGGACACAACAATCCATCTACAAAGACATTCGACACACACTTGATCATTTCATGGAATTAGTGAAACCTACGGTCCATACTAAATTTAGCTAAAACTAAATATCCAACAAACTAACTAAATATACCTAACCCTAACTATCCTAGCATAATATTCCTAGCAAGACGACAATGTATTACCTTGGCGGCGACGAAGTGGAAGCCGACGACGGTGATGAAGGACGACCGCTGCCGGAACACACCACCACACTGCAGAGTACGCCGGGCCGGGAATCGGGGCTCCACCCCTAACCGGGAATAGACGGCGCCTCAGTCCCACCATTGGGGATGAAGGTCGGCAACGCGGTTGGAGGGATGATGCGGAGGGAGAGAATGGAGGGGCCACCGCAACACGGGGATGGAGGTGGCGGTGGAGGCGGTCGTTGGTATTTGTTAACCTACAGAATAATATTATGATGGATAATCCGCAGCGAACGGATACGGTGAGCACTTCACCCGAGAATAGGGCTTTAAATATCGAATCCACGGGAGAAGGTGAGAGAGTAGGTTGAGGTGTATAGCTAAATCCAGTGGCTATAAAACTAGATTAAAAGAGAGGTAAGGAGTTCCATTAGGAAGGTCTTGTTCTCACTTCAAGTAAATCATTTGCACATTGTTCTTAAGAGGGGTTGTCATGAAGAAACTCTTAATAAAGGGAATCTACGCTAACAACGAGGGGGCTCCTACGATTTCTATAAACGGGGCGGGCGTGACAAAGGACTCAATGGTGTTTGTCACCACCACGATCGCCTTGACCATTGTCTTGACCCCGACCTATAGAAGGTATTTGTAATAAGCTAGTCAATCTAAGCACCACGCTTACATTAATCTAACAACTTCAATTCAAGAGCTACAGGAATCAAAGTAATCTTATCAAAGAAATACGAACCTTAAGAACAATAGAGACAATACCACTTACTCGAATGGAAGTCGAACAATCCACAAGATCTCGAGTCGTGCTCCAATGGCACCAACTCCGGAGGAAGAAGAAGATGAAGATGGAGGCGCCGACAGCTCCGGCCCTTCCTTCAACTCCGCCTCAACCGCGCCTAATTCTCTCAACTTGAAGCTCTACTCTCAACTCTAATCTAAGGCTTCTAGTTCTACATCTTGTCTAATCTTCTACTTCTAGTTCTTGAACTAGAGCTAAGGCCGTCGACTAGAGCCGGATCTCGATCGATATGATGATGAGTTGATCTCGAGATGATTGAAGCCGGGGCACGGGGGCTTGCTTATATAGTCCGGAGGAGGTGCCGTGTTGGATTTAGATCCATCTCGTGCTTCTACCGACGCCCTCGGATCAAACCGACATTAAACGACCGGATTAGATTGCGTCTTAGAGGCGGTGGAGGAACATTCAGGGAAGGTGCAAAGCCGGGCCGCTCGGCCTGGTTATTGGGCCGACCGCCCGTGGTGGGTCCCACCACGCCCAATGCGTCGTGGCTTCGGAGTCTTCTAGATGATGTTTTCTTCGGGGTTAAGTTTCGTTCACGTCGGGTGTAATCCGGAGCCTTCTAGACTTGTTTCGGAGTTGGATTGCGTTAAATTCTACCGTTTTCCTGTTAAGTCCCCTCGCAAATCACAACTTTACCAAAACTCATAGAAATCATTAGTATAAACCCCTAATAAGGTTATCTAATTATATTTTAGTCCTTTTCCATGTTTAGTTGACAATTAAAAGTATACGTTAACATGTGTCAACAGCGGCTCGCCACCATGCGGACCGAACTCCGCGCGGCGGCGGCGCGGACGAGGGGGCGGCGGCGGCACCGCGCGCCGGCGGGCGGCGCCGGGCGGCGGCTACGCGCACGGCGGTGGCGGCCGCACGCTGGTGGACAAAGGGCGGGCGTCGCCTCCCGGCGCCCGGCGGGGACGGCGGGCGGGCGGCGCCTCCCGCCCGCCGGCGCGGCCTAGAGGGAGATGGGGCGTCGGCGCGCCGGAGGAGGGGCGGTCCGACGGCGAACCGGCGGCGGTGACTTTTTCTTCGACTACGGCTCGGAAGGTAGAGAGAGTGAGAGACCGAGCGACTTCGACTCGACTCGGCTCGGGAGATAGAGCCCCGCCGCGCCGCGAGATCGAGGCCTTGGCGCCGCTGCCGTGGATGAGCGTGGCAAGTCTGCCGCGCATGATCGGGGGCGGGCCGGGAACCCTCGCCACGTCCGGCGTGGCCGCCGGCCCACGCCCGCGTCGCCCAGGCTGCAGCGCATTCAAGGCGCGGCACCATGCAAAAGCCGCTGGGGCTGGGGCGCGTCAAAAAGGGTTATTCTCGAAAAATCTTTTAAAACCGGGTTAAAAATAGTTTTTCTTTAAAAAAAGGGTTAAAATTAAAAAAAAAAATCGCGACATTCAACTGCAAGAAGGCACTGATGACACAATACGATGGCGACATTCACTTTTTTTTTCTTGAAATGCTCATAGCAAACTTTATTTATTCGGCGATCATTTACAAGCGACTGCTAAATTGAGGCAGGGGTTCATCTATCCAAACAAAAGAGTTTTCTAAAAGATCTTTCAAAAGATTCCAAATTGTAGTTCATTTTGGAGCTTTCTGAATACATTTATTTTCTTTATGCACTGGTTATACACTATGCTAGATACATAGTAAATGAAATGAATAACCCTAAAACGAAAAAAGAAAAACACAGCGCTCTCTATCTCTCTCTCATACCAATAACACAGCGCTCGTAGACGTTAGATGATTGCCTATGCAGAATTGCAGAGTCACACATGAATCGCCCACAGCTGCATCATGAGAACCGTCACCGGAGCCTGAAATTGGAGACAGTGTGCGCAGCGCCTCATATGCCTAGGAGGCCGTGATCATCTAAAGTCCCAACAGCCTCTATATGCGATTTACGGCTCTCCACCTCTTCCTTGTCAACATGCCATGGCAATGTTTAAAAAAAAAAAAAAAAAATGCCATGGCAATTGGCAGCTTCCGCCTTCCACTGTTATTTTCGCTCTGGTGCTCAAAACCTCGCTAACTGAGACCATGCTATGCTCCAAAAGCTCCAGAATAGGGTTCAGGCCATACGCCAAGGTAAAAAATAACATGTTTCATGTTTACAGATGTACCAAACCAGATCTTAAGTAGATTCGCTTCTGAAATCGAACCCAAGGCACATCGGTCAACCACACATATAAGAGGCTTATTATGTATGAATCAACCTTCAACATTAAGTGTGCAAAGGACAACACACCATGTTTACAATCACAGCGTCAAACCTCAACAAGTAAATAAATTTCATCTGAGGCTTTTGAATCACCGGTTTATTTGAGTTCAACAGGCATTCCTCATGTAACATGATTGAGTGAAAAGAAAGAGAATCAGAAGACACTACATGAAGCATTCCAGAGTATTCTCGTAACACTTCACCCAGCATTATCGCTAAGCACAAGTTTTCACAAAAAGAAGGCAGAAGCAAAGGTGCCCACACTTCATGCTAGTTGGAAGGTCCTTCAGTATTCCTTCTTACCAAAGTTTTTGCACCACAGTTGAGATGGGATTGGCCGGACTGGGTGATGTGGGCGTTGCTGCATAAAAGTATTACATTGCATTTGTTAGCACTGTGATTTCCACAATCTAGTTCAAAACAAAATGATGAACACATTAAGTCTGAAACATATAACACAAACAGCGGTTCCTTATTGTATTATATCCGTAGATGATCTCAGTCAAGCGGATATTCAGTTTAGCATGCATTCATGTTACAAGCCCACTTACACAAAACTAATAATGTGAAATTTTCAGATTGTTCTAAAAGTGAAAATAATACATTTCTCGAGGTGAAAAAGAAAAATTTTGCACAAATGCAGCACATTTTTCAGAGTGACTCTGCTCAGTTTATCATGCTCTCAACATGCCATTCAAGACATGGGTGAAGTTTCCAACACAAAACAATGACAAACCAAATGCTTCATAATTTTAATTCTTCACCTAGCTTCAGTCACAATATTTGCAACTTTGTCGTACCCTAAGTAGTAGGACAAATCCATGTTCGCATATCATTTGCTCAGAACAGAAAATGCACATTCCTACATTGGTTATTCCATTCTCTGTGAAAGATACCATAAGACATAACAAACCTATCATGCATCTGTAAAACTTTTCAGAAATAAGTAGATTATGCGCTTTGCTAGCACTAGGTTACCTACATGTGCAACGAGCCACCTTCATGCCTATTAAAAGTAGTCTTAAATCCTTTTGGACCTTAGAAAGCACAAATACTCCATTTAACTTCCTGGTGAATTCACAGCATGCATAAATGAATTGCTTGACTTGTAATGATGTTTACGTGATATCCTGCTAATTTTTCCAGTGTCCTAAAAGCATGGGCACTAGGTGGGCAGCAGGATGGCACCCAGTAGAGACAAGTGAGAGAGGGTCAACCATGAACTTATATAAATTACAAGAAACAGGTACAGTACAAGATGGTTAGCCCCACATTCTATGTATGGCTTACATTCTGATTGTTCATTATGTAGAACAATGGCACCAGGGCCGAGACATATGTTTTCCTGAGAAATGATTTTGCATGAAATAGCACCCACCAGCTTAGGTACACTAGTGACAACTGGAAACCTCAAATTGCAGCATTTCACTCCCTATCTTCTCCATCATCCACCATAATCATTAGCTATCTAGTATCTAGAGAACATTCATCATGGCTATCAGAGAATTTCAATGGAATTACTTCTAGGTGCTATTTGATCCATTAGCATCTGTGTGCACCTGCCATGCATGCCCGACTAATATATGCATGTCAACAAGTCATCCAAATGGAAAAAAAAGCTCACTCATCACAATTTAACCACAGATCATTTCAGTACAGACAGAAAATATCAGAAGCTAAAGAAAACCATTCAAGCCAGCCTACTCCAATGAAGTAGCATCATATTCTGAAAGTGCATTTAGGGATGCAAGCAGGTACCCAATGGTGTTTTAGGGTTCAGATAATTAATTATTAATTACGTGGTATGTCATTTTACTTCATTTCTTCCCCTAAATTAATTAGGTGGCAGGCCGTTCTAGTTCATTCTAGCAAGTTTTGGGCCAACCCAATGACCGAAAATAAGTGGAACTTGCATCCCAAACTGCATTCCATTGCAATACTAGATCAAAGATTCAAGGGGCACTTTCAACAGGATCACAAGCATTGCCACTCACAAATCACAATTTTGGAATTTTACAGCAAAATGAAGAGCAAAAGTACCTATTAACGAACTGGCCTTTACATCCACATTCGAATTATGAGACATACAGAATGGATAAGCTGGTCCTAGTTCCAAAGACAAGGAGACGTTTGACCGCAGATCTAATATCTAGGATATACCAAGCGTCAGCTCAAATCCTCAAGACCTACCTCGAGCTCAGAGTCAGAGTCAGAGTCTGGGTAATGGGGATACGCATGCATACCTCGAGCTCGGCGGACTTCATGGCGATGGGGATGCAGATGAGGAAGACGCCGAACATGGCGATGGCAGTGTTACGGCGCCAATGGACGGGGCGGCAGTAGGGCCCGCCCGTCATGCTCCATACCTTCTGGCGGAAGTCGCCGCCAGCGTGCCCACCGCCATGGTCGCCGCCCATCGCCGCCGCCGCCGCCTTCGATCCAATCAGATCGGGGGTGAGATTCGGTGGTGAGCGCAGCGCAGTGACTGGTCCGACGGGCCGATGTCTCGATGGGGAATTGGTTGTGCACGGAAGGTTTGCAGAAAAGGCCCTGCTGATCTCACTAATTATATTCTTATTTACAACTTTGAAGTCTAACCCTGCTGACCTGCTCCCTGATTCTTCACTTGTGTTCTCTGATTCTATTTGATTCGAGAATCACAGAATCAGCAGAGTCACTTCTCGCTGAAAAATGCTTTTGGCATCAGGGAGTGATTCAAACTTCAACTTTAAAATTTTTACTATCTGAAACATGATTAACGTAGGTTTGAAGTCTTAACACTTGACGTTAATACAAGAACGAAACAAAAGTGCTACGGTTTGAATCTATATTAAACGTGAATGAAAACATGTTTCACAGCGAAAGCTAATAATTATACAGAAGGTACCGATCAGTTCAGAGTATGTTATCCCAGAGAAAAATCAGGAGATCGTTCGACCCATCAAGTACTCAACTTAAGCATTGCAGTTTTCAGAAAAAAAAAATATAAATTGCATGAATTATCAACACTAACAAAGTTTTTCCTCGGTTAGAGTTACCTTTGTGGGTAACAATACCGTAAATTTGAATATGTAACACAAGAGATTTGACCCAAAAAAAAAAAAAACACAAGTAAACCAGGTACGATGGACTAACCACTGTGGTTCCTACTCCTGTGAGACCTAACAAGCCCTTTGCCTCTTCCAGAATTACATGTGTAAAATACAATAGTACAATGACAAGGGGCAAAATCACAAGAAAGATACACCAAATCATCGTAAGTATGCACTCCGTTATTATACCACCATACTAGAACCTAGGATCACTTGTCGGGATTCTTGCAGCTCCCTGCATAAGATTTGTACGCCGTTTCGGTAATATACAAATGGGCCACTTACTAGCAACATCCCGGCCATCATTACCTGGAAAAGAACATAACTTTATGATTCATGCTTTAAGAAACAAAGATGAAATTGTTTTGGATTCTCATTGACAAATGAAGATTAAAAAGAAAACAAGCCATCAATAGGATGTTACATTTTTAGTGCAGAAGAACGAGCAAGATTGTGCTACACCTACAAAGGCAACACATGCTTTGCAATTTTACAGTACAGAACTACACAGGCATGCCTTTCACTTGGATGCTTCAATCTCACAAGTATTTGGAATTTATCAAACAGCATGCTCAGAACAAAAAGCTCTAGATATCAACTATCGCATCTGCAAAGAAAAGTTAAGGTCTGCTTGCATGTTTAAGAGCAAGATTCAGAGTGATGGCACCGGCGGCTGCAACTACAGCAGCCATCAGTGCCGAAAGTGTTACCGACGACGCATTAACATTAGGAGAAAATAAGGAACATTATAGAGTAAATAAAGAATTCATGACAGAAGTCTAACAATATCTGTAATAATAGAAGAGAAAAGTTTTGCAATTTTAATAATACCTCAAAACCAAGAATAGATAACTTCTCTTCTCCAACCAATGGCGCGCCCTGTGTCCTGTAAGTAATATAATGCTTTGGACCACCTGATGCAGATTTTGTGCCACCCGATGTGGATGCATCGTCCAATATCTTCCTCTGCTTGCTCTTGTTTCCTTCTTTTGTACTATTTTGTGCTTCTACACATTTCAAGGGCAGGCGATAACCAGTTTCGCTGCAGCTATATTTTTCATCGTTCTGAAAAATGATATGTTATTGCCAGGCGGTAGAAACTGTATGGAAACGAATACGCAAGCATGAAGACTGCATTAGTCAGCATTTAACCAGTTTTGGGGGCTAATACCAGTTTAAAATACAGCCCCAGCAATTTTTACAGGCCACGCTAAAAAACATGTTTGGATGACTTGTAAATCTAATAACTTTACACTTATATTTGAGCTTTCCAACTGGAAAAAAAAATCACCTCAGTGGACCATATTTATTTTCCAATAGAAATCAGGCTCACCTCACTCGTCCTTTCTCACGACTCTGGATGTTCTAAATCTAATAATATTCCACATGTATTTCAGCTTTTTGACTGGAAAAAAAATCAGCTCAGTGGACTACACTAATTTTCCAACGGAAGTTCCCATGACGGTCTCTTTACCTCCCTTCAAGAAGACTCTCACACATCGGCGTGGACAGAGGCGGCAAGCCTGCCAGCTGTGAACCTGTTGGAGCGGCAAGCTTGGCCAGCAGCCATGAGGCCAGCCTTGAGGTGGTGTGCTTAGCCAGTGGGTGCGAGGCCCAGGTTGAGGCTCGAGCTCTTCATGACTGCAAGCCTGAGTCAGCTGGCAAGGGCATCGGGCAACAAGTCTGCACAGTGGTGAGTTTGTGTCGAGGTAGTGATCCCACCCATTGGTGGCCTTCAGTTCACAACCATTCCTCAATAGATCTGCCAGTGCCACTGCAAGCTCCCAAAGCCTCTGATCTCCATTGTTTCCCCACCACTACATTTAGCATCTTTGTTTCTTCTTTTGTTTTTTCCTTGCTTTGCAGCATCAGGTTGATAAGGGCAAGAATTCCATCACTTACCCAAACAACTCTTCTACAAGGGAACGGTTTTCTTGTGCACTAACTACACCTGGAAGCCATTTACATTACATGTTTAGAAGATTATAAATCTAGGAAACAGGGCCTAAATGGTGTTCCATGATTGTAAACTTTGAATTTGAATGCAGGCTTGAATGTCAACTCGATTAAGTAAATACAAAAAAGCAAAAGCTGAAAGTAGATAGACCTGCTATGTTTGCTAGTGGTCCAAGCAAGGCGACTGTGACTGTTGCCTACATGTATTTGCACATACTATCATCCAACTCAAATTTCCTAGTATGCTCATAGCCTCATATACACATATATGGATAAGCCTGAACACTGCTACTGCTTACTGACCATTAAAAATCCATGCTATCCAATTCTGAGCAAATCATGGCCCACAGACCGATGAATTCAGTAGGTTGCCATTTTCCCCAAACAGATAGTCCGAAAAAAATAGCGTAACTATAAGCCTTCTTTCTGAATATATTATTATAGGACTATTTTTAAGGTCATATTTTTTTCTCGACAAGCAATTCTGAAACTTGAACAGACAAGTACAAGGAACCATTATTGATATGCCAGAATTGATAAGTTGGAGGGGGGTTATAAGGGTGAGGGTTATGATAAGGTGACATTCATGGCTCTATAAGATAACCTTGTCTGAAGTTGTAAGATCTTTTTGGGTAAATCAATCAACTTCCACAGGAATATTATTTTAGGAGGGGGTAGCACTCATGTAATCCTATTGATTTTGAACCAGTTTGTAATCTGTGAGGTCAATAAAGAGGCAGCATAGAAACTAAGGTTCACATCAGTTTGGATGGAGAAACTTTGCGTTCTATGCACTACCTGTATGCCATCAAGATGCACACTTCGGTGTTGTTTTCAACAAAAAGGTGGGGAACAAAGAAACATTTGGAGTAACTTGAAGCATAGAAATCCCTACTTGCTACAAATGATCTCCACATCCATCAATCCACATTATCCCATCCTCTTTCCAAACATATATTAACCTATATTGCACCTTTTGACATAAATGGTGTAGCATAAACCAGTGAAATCAGGATATGAAGGTACCAGACAATGTGATTGACAAATCAATGAAATACTAAAGGCCTCCTATTTCAAGAACTACACCAAGAACTACATTTTGGTGATGTCATGAAGACCATTATATGAAGTTGTTGCAGAAGGAACTCAATCTAGTTTCCCTCAGTTCAGGAGAAGCCAGCACAAAGCTCTGCTGTTTGACCAATTTGAATTCAGTCCTTGGTGTAATCTCCTTTTTTTATTGTAATCCCTTTCCTGTTTCTCCTTCTCTTCTTCCTCACTTTCTTTGTCCCTTAATTGTAATTTATGGAGACTCTTTTATTTTAATGCAATTTTTAGACTGTAGGGGCTCCTTGCCCCTCCAGTATTCCTAAAAAAACCCATCACCCAATGATTCAGTGCTTATCTTCGTCAACAATACCGATCATATTAAAACAATGAACATGGATAAGGTGAGATTGACTGCAACTAAATTGTACCCAAACTTGGAAACTCGAACCTGATCTTAACCACTGCCACGAAGCAAATTTACTAGGTAACTGAATCGAGGTACCAAAAGATAGAACATTCACAGCAAACAGGGCTCGTATTTTGCAGTAAACTTTAACCAAGATCTGATCTTTTCATGACAAACTCTCGCCGCTCTAACCCAGCAACACGAATCACATATGCTACATCAGAAAAGCAGAAAATAAGGAAGTTGCACGATCCCTAGTCCTATTAGAAAGACGCGACCTAACACGACTTTCTTATGTGACCTACCAAGATCGATTTTTTTTTTATATCTCCACGCGAAATCCCAATGAAATGTGTTCCCATAATCACAGAAGAAGAAGAGAGAATCGCCCAACCTTCTCAGAATACTGGCAGGGAACGCAGGGACCGGAGGGCGTGCAGTGGTAGGAGGCGTTCCCCTGCGCCTCCACGAAGCCGAGCAGCGACCTCCGCGCTCCATTGCCCTTCGATGCGGCTGCGGCGGCCGCCGCCGCAGCGATCGCCGGAGGAATCCAGCATAGGGCGGCCACGGTGACGAGAAGCAGCAGCAGGAGCCGCCACCGCCAGGAGGTCGCCGCCGTCGCCTTGTTCGCCATGGCTCCCGCGGTTGCTGCTCTCGCCGACCTCGCTTGGTGCGGTGGCGACGCGGTGGCAAAAGGAAGGGGAGGTTGGACGCGCCCGTTAACCTGTTATAGCAAACGGGCACGTGGAAACTAACGGGCTCGAACCCGCATTCCCGATTAGTCGTGTACTCGTGTCCCTCCTCTGTCCTTTTGTCTCTCGCAGGCACAGGCCAAACAAAAGCGCCGCCGCCGCCGGCAATGTTCCGCCGCCGCCTCCCCCCACCGCAGCCACTTCTCCACCTCGTCCGCATCCAACTCCACCCCGACCCTCTACTCTGAAGGAACCATCCCATTCTCGCTCCTCTCGTGGGGCCGTGGCGCTTCCGGACAGCTCGGCGGCGGCAAGGAGGAGCGCCGCCTCTACCCATCCCCCGTCGCCCACCTCCTTCTCCCCGAATCAGACCCACGCCTTGCGCCCACCCCTGGACGCCTTCCCTCTGCAGGTGAAACGTCTGGAGTGGAGGTTGGGATCTCCTGCGGTCTCTTCCACTCCGCGCTCCTCGTCGAAGGAGGCGCCTGGGTGTGGGGCAAGGGCGACGGAGGCCGCCTCGGCCTAGGTGACGAGTCTTCCGCCTTCGTGCCCCGCCCTAACCCCAACCTCCGCGATCTCCGCCTCCTCGCGCTCGGCGGCATCCACTCTGCCGCGCTGACCACCTCCGGTGACGTCTTCACCTGGTTAGGAAACTGCCACATTGGTCATTTGAAGATTGCTATTGAAAAGTTTAGTGTGTATACTTCATGCCATTAGATGGTTAATTAAGTAGCATCTTTATACTCCATGAATGAATTTCGTGACGAATGGATTGCATTTTGATGGATGTGGCTGCTGCATCACTCAGTTTACTGTAGTCTGCAGGGGTTATGGTGGGTTTGGAGCTCTGGGGCACCATGTATACCATAGGGAGCTTTTGCCAAGGCAAGTGAAGGGCCCTTGGGAAGGGAAGATAACACACATTTCTACTAGTGGAGCGCATACTGCAGCAATCACCGATTCAGGTTGATCTCATTCACTCTCGCTGTAAACTATAGTTTTGAATCATCTGATACCGTCCTGTGCAATCAGATGGCAATAATATCACTAGCCATTCCATTCTGGTCTTTGCTGCAAATGAAACTACTCGTCTCTGATCGTTGCACTTTGCTAACAGGTGAGCTTTACACTTGGGGTCGTGATGAAGGTGATGGTAGGCTGGGGCTTGGGAGTGGAGGTGGTCCAGGTGAAGCTGGCTCCCTCAGTGTTCCTTCCAAGGTGAATGCATTGCCTGTTCCAGTTGCTGCTGTAGCTTGTGGTGGTTTCTTCACAATGGCTCTTACTTCAGATGGACAATTATGGAGTTGGGGAGGTTAGACTCTTGACTAAAACATCATTCAACAACTCATACCGCCATACACATTACTTGTAGCTGGTTGTTTTCTCCAGATGGCATAGTAGTAAATAGCCAGTGTTTGTTAGCATATCCAGGCCCTTCATTTCATTATCAGACATAGATTAGATGACTTTGGTATTGTCCCCAAAGTGCAGTTAAGCTGCTTCAATCCAGGTGAACAGAATCTCTGTCATGCCTTTTTATGCTTTCAGTTGGCCACCCTACTAAATTGACATTTTAAATTATCAAACTCAATATGAGCATTGGCAAAACATTCCTGAACTGATGAGCATCTATTCCTTCTCAATTGTCATGATGCTAGAATCTGCACCTTTTATCTGTTTTTCTTTTCAAGTTTGATGGCAAAGGAATGCATCCCATCATTTTTTTTGGATTTACTTTTGAATGATTAATTATTTTTAAGTTCTGGTTGCACCCCTCATTTAATTAATTATCAGCTTTAGTTTTTCCTTATGGCTGTTATCAATTTACTGTTATGCTGAATATTTGTGTTTCGTGTATCATTTCCAGCAAATTCAAACTTTGAACTGGGTAGAGGAAGTAATTTCAGTGATTGGAGACCACAGCTTGTTCCTAGTCTGAAAAGTATCCGTGTAATCCAAGTAGCATGCGGTGGATATCATTCTTTAGCTTTGACTGGTAAGTTATTAGAACCTGCAAAGTCTGATCTTTCAAACTGCAGTTGTAGCGAAAACCTTATAGTACACTGGCTGTTGCACCATAGCATTATATCATTATATGAAATGCCTCACCAGTCACCACTGTTACAGATGAAGGTGAAGTTCTCTCTTGGGGGCATGGTGGGCATGGACAACTTGGGCATCCCACCCTTCAAAATCATAGAATCCCACTAGCCATCAAAACTTTATCTGACAAGCGAATTGTCCATATAGCCTGTGGAGGATCAACCTCTGCTGCTATATCAGGTGAAATTCGGAGAACTCTTTCCTTAATTGTCCAATACTCCATTGCTCTACTGGTTACTCTTGACATATGGTTGTTGGTTTCACATATGTAGCTGACTAAAAATATTCTAGAAAAGAAAATCTTGGTCTACGAAAACCTAATAAATGTCTCTGCTGGTGATCAGCAGGAAATGTCAAAGGATATATACCACCTATGATGACATGCAAACTGAGATTCTGTATTTTGAATACGATTCTAGATATGAACACATCCTGTAATTCAGAATATGACAGAAAATCTCTTTCCTGGCAATTTGTGTTGTGGTATCTTTTAATTTGTTAGGCAATGCTAAAGAAGTGCATTTACTTTAACTAAAATATGAGTTCTCAAGTTGTATAAATGTCACTTTTAACTGGCATGAGGTTGAACCACATTGTGGACCTTGGTTGCATTTCTTTACTGTGATTCTACATCATGCCGCCAATTGACTAAATGCAATTGATCAAATTTCCTCTCCTACTTTAAACAATTAATCAAGTTTTCTCTCTGTAAACAACACACATGAACCTACTTTTAATTGTCTTGGCAGAGAAAGGTGACTTGTACATGTGGGGTAATGCAAGAGACTGCCAGCTAGGCTTCCCTGGTCTGCCAGAAGTTCAGCCACTCCCAGTCAAAGTGAATTTCCTCAGAGACGATGATAAAAATTTGAGCCCTTCTCGTGTCATCTCCGTTGCAATAGGAGCCTCCCATGCCATGTGCTTAGTCTCCATGCAACAAACTGAGCAATAGAGCAGCCTGGGTTTTACTTTGTGAAGGCACTTAAGTTTCGCATCGCATACATCTGAGTTCATTTCGAAGAGGATCCTGTTCTCTTCTGATTCAATCCCGCTGTTCCTGTTGGTGGAAACTGCCAGGAAAGGCCCTGATTCGATTCCTGCTCAGTTAAGCTGAACACATCTGCAAGAAAGAATAAAATTGCCACACGCTACCAGGAAAGGCCCTCTGGCTGCCTCTGGGCAGGCATAGCTGTAGTAGATTTGAATCCTTAAATTTTATCAATGGAAGTTCTTGTTTGTGTAGACATTGTTCTTGGTTTAAAGTAGCACTGTAACATGAGGGATGAAACTGCGAGAAGCGTGAATGTACAACATGCACTCTTGTGTGTTCTCGCCAAAGATTTGTAGATTCTGTTTGTAGTTGAGATGGCCAGAATTTTGTAGAGCTAATTTGTATCCTGACTCAGGCAGTGCCTGGTCTAGTTGCTGTTCAATAAAAGCAACCAGTGTTTTATTCCTTAACTCATCATTCATTTGTACCTTAGCAATCCAGAGTTGTTGCCTCATCATCGTCATCATCATCATCATCATCCATGCAGTTATGTTGTCAAAGCAGATTAACAGAACCACCATTGCAGGCAGCTGCTTCTGTAATGTAATGGGAAAATTATGAGGCTGCAGTTTGTGCAGTAACTATCTGCTTGAAGTAGCCAGGTCCAGAAGGGTGGTGCCACGGTACGACGATCTTGAAAAGAAACTGAAACTGCCGGGATTGGAAGTCCTTGTGGCTAATGACAATGCCACTGGTAGCAATTGCCGACTGCAGTTCCTGAAGTTTTGATTGATAAATTGCGTGCTTATAGCAGCAGCTTTGTTTATGCAAAACTGACAACATTTCACGAAATTGAGTTGACATTGGTGGGTGAGATTTATCGTAAAGTTAAAGTGATCAGCTGAGTTTTCGAAAATAGTCGATCCTGTGTGCAATCTTGAAGGCAAAAAAAAAATGTGTGAAAGCGTGCAGCCTGTCGCAGATAGGTACAGAACAGGTTGACGCCTTTGTTCGTTTCCTCGCGTCGTGTTTCGGCCGCCGCCGCCGCGCCGTCCAGCCCAAACGGCCAAGCGGTCCACTCCGTCGCAGGGGCTCTCATCCTCAGGTACCCCTTCAGCTCCCTCCTCTCCTCGGGCAGGTTCCTTCATTTCCTCTTCGTGCGAATCCGTCCTCCTCCTCCTCTTCTTCTTCTTCTTGTTTCAGATTTATCTTCGAATCGTGTGGTTGGCTCCGTTCGGTTTCATTGGCCAAGTTTAACAACATATATACTTCAATCCCTGTAGTTGCTGGCTATGGGATTATTGCTTGTAATTGCTGCCTGACGATTCTGTTGCTCTTGTCTCAGCATCAGCATCCATCCCTCTTGCCAAGTGAGGTGCTCGTGGTCGTGGCTTCCCCTCCCCCCTGCTGGCTATGATCACCACCCAGTGGGCTCGTCAGATCGCACGCCTGTCCAACTGGGCAAATTCAGGGGGAGCTATTACCCCTTTCTCCTTGGCTGTCAGGCAGCGACCTCCCAGATTGGGTTTGGTTCACAGAGCGCCCTTCAGCTCTCAGCACAACCGATTCACAAGAAGCGCTGCAAGTTAGTAAATTCTGAACATTTTGGCCGCCTATTCTTGATAACTTGAGCAGAATGATCTGAAGACAGTCTCCCTCGTGCTAAACCTGACTGAGCTTTGTAGCAGGTCCTCTTATTATGGCTGGAAGGGAGTTGGTTGGCACGGATAAGCTTGTGCTCAGAGGCTTGCAGTTCCATGGCTTCCATGGGGTCAAAGCAAGAAGAGAAGACACTGGGCCAGAAGTTTGTTGTCGACGTGGATGCCTGGATGGATCTCAGAACTGCTGGCGAAACCGACAGCTTGTCTGACACGGTTAGCTACACGGATATTTACAGGAACGCTTTATGTGGTAATGAACTAAACTTAGAGCCTATTCGTGTAGCAGTATGTGTGATCAATCAACTCAAACTTTGATTTTGTTAACATTAGATTTTGTTAGCCGTACCGTATTTCTGTTCCTTACTCGTATAGTACATTCATGTAGGCAAAGTTCTGACTTTGTGCCCGTGCTGCTCTGTAGGATTGTCAAGGATGTGGTTGAAGGCCCATCTCAGAATCTTTTAGAGTCAGTGGCTCACCGTATTGCGAGTGCCACATTGATTAAGTTCTCTCAAATATCTGCTGTCCGGGTTGAAGTGAAGAAGCCCCATGTTGCTGTACAAGGAATCATTGACTATTTAGGTGTTGAGATAGTTAGGTATAGACAGGACATGGCTGCAAATTCACCAGGAGGTCCATTTTAGTAGCATACAAGGATGACATGACATGTTTTCCAAATGTCGCCGCCAACAGTGTCTCAATCACTGCTCAGTGTTGCGTTTTCTTCAGACTAATGGACTGCGACATTTTGTACTGGATGTTGCTCTCAGAAGCTGTTCACCTTAAAACTGGTATAGTTTTATTGAGGTTGAAGTAATGCATTGTAAGTTCTTTTTCTAGCCAAAGCTTGGATGGAGTTGGAATTCTGGCATTTCATATTTGTCGTGTCGCTCTTGATATTTTGTGTGTTGCACCTTCCTTCCCTGGTTTCTTGTCTGTGGTTCTGTAAATTTTGTAGAGTCTTCTGTTTGAATCCTCCTATCAATAGGAGCTGTCATGTGGGACCCATGTAATTAGCTCAGATTTCTTTACTGACATTGGAAATAGCAACACCAGTGATACTTTCTTGTACCTATGGGGCATCCATCAAACTTCTTGCACTGTGAAATTTCCTTGGCTGTTGCGTTGGTATGAAGTGCCTCCAGCGATGTTCTGTTGGTTACTTCCCCTCTTTTAGTGAATAATAATACAGATACACAGGTTGAGCCAATAATAATATCCTAAACAGAACACCAAAGTCTTCTTAAGCAGAGGAGGAGGAAAGTGACGTGGACGGTTGGGTTAGGTGATCCTTACCTTTCTGGTTTCCTTGAGGCTCGCAAGGACAGGTTGTCTCTCCATCCTTCTAGTTCCTTGCTTCGTCTCTACTCCCAAACCTCTGATTAATGCCTTGCCTCCTTTTTTGTACTATCCTGCTCAAGCTTTTTCTGAAACCAGTATATCCTCATTTGTTAACGTTTTGGCCTTTTTAGGGGCCTTCAGCTCTTCCATCTCGAAGGACTGGAGCTGGAGTCTTCATCGAGGCACTTTCTTCACCAGGGAGAGCAATGGTGCCGGCGAATGGCGATACAGCCGGACCGAGCTCCAGCCAGGATGACCGGGCAGCCACCATGAAGAAGCGCAACAGGCCTCAGTGTAATATGTCCTCAGATAAATAAGCAGAGTTTTATATTCATTTTTTTCTCCAGCCTGAATTGTAGTGATTTTGAGGACTGGGATGTTTAGCCCATAATCAGAATTTGATGTGCTTCAAACCAGAAAGCTAACTCTCTTTCCAAGATTAGACGACTGTGATTCATAAAGCTTTTTTTTTTCCGCGAATGATGAAGTGATTCATAAAGCAGAAGTAGCTTAAAGTAATTTAACCTATGTTGTTATCTTTGTGGTTTAAATTTGAAACAAGTACTTGTTATGCCTATGACTATATTCTGTTGACTTTGAAGATCATCCGTTTACTCAGCAACAGCTTCCAGCTTGCAAGCCTATACTCGCGCCTCAGACGGTAAGTTTGATTATCTTGTCTATTCATCGTACCTCATTTTTCAGTTCTTTCTCTGCATGAAGCGTGAGTTTAGAAATTCAGAATATGATGAGGACTATTGTAACTAACCTTGGGCGATGCAATCAGGTTATTCCTGTACTACTGTTTGTGGGCATAGTTTTTACGCTGATTGGCCTTGGTTGCATTGCAGCCTCAAACAGGGTAAGTTTGAGCTGTGATGTGCATTATTATATATAAACCTGAAATCTGAGCCCGGGTCTGAAAATCCAATGTTCCTGTGATTTTCTGCTTTCAAATAGGTTGTTGAAGTGGTTTATCAATATGAAACTTCATGCATACCAGGATACATGCTCGACAACAAAGTTGCCTATATCCAAAATCCATCTATAGATAAGACCTGCACAAGGATCCTCAAGGTAAACAATTATCACAAATTAATAAAAAAACGTAAAAAAGGATTCGAAACATTTTTTTATTCTCAGTTAAAGGAGAAGGTTTTCGTACGGACTGCTCTTCTCTTTGTAGGTTCCTAAGGATATGAAGCACCCAATCTACATATATTACCAACTTGACAAGTTCTACCAGAACCACCGAAGGTAAAAGCTAACTAACGTGATGTGCATTTCCACTGACGAATTAATTTCCATAGAGGCCAAGATGCTCTGGACTCTGAACTGAAGAACACGTATTGGGAATTAAAAAAACAGGTATGTGAAGAGCCGTAACGACAAGCAGCTGAGCAATCCTAAGGAGGCCAACAACACACAGTCTTGCAAGCCTGAAGCTACTGAGCATGGGAGCCCCATTGTCCCCTGTGGGCTGGTAGCTTGGAGCCTGTTCAACGACACCTACAGCTTCTCCCGTGGCAACAGGGCGCTGAGGGTTCACAAGAGAGGCATCTCATGGAGGAGCGAAAGGGAGCACCTTTTTGGGAAGCAGGTGTTTTCCGAGGAACTTTCAGCAAGGTGCTCTGATCGGCGGTGGTACGCTTGATCCAAGGATACCTGTAAGTGTGTATGTCTCTGGAGCTTTTGTTACTGGAAAGCATGCAGAGCTACTTCTCTCTGTATTATCTGAAAGTGTAGATAGGTTCACTACCTTGTTTTAGTCTGATATTCAGAACCTGTGATGCATTGCGAACTGGACAGCTTAGTGAACAAGAAGACTTGATCGTGTGGATGCGAACAGCGGCGCTGCCGACGTTCCGAAGCTGTATGGTAGGCTCCAGATGGACCTCCGTGCCGGCGAGCTGATAACGGTGACGATGCAGAACAACTACAACACGTACAGCTTCGGCGGGAAGAAGGCGCTGGTGCTGTCCACCGCCGGCGTGCTGGGAGGCAAGAACAGCTTCCTCGGCCGCGGGTACGTCATCGTCGGCCTGCTCTGCCTCCTGCTGGCGCTGCTCCTCACGATGCTCTGCCTCATCTTCCCACTGTGAGTTGCAGATGAATTCTTGTGCCTCATTGTTTGCAAATATGTCTGCGTTTGGAATGATGATTGGGATGGGTTTTGGTTGCAGGAAAGAGGAACATCTTGCGCTGCAGTACCCTTTGCCCCAGCCTGCACGGTGACCATGCATATGCATGGATGCCTAGATGACTAGACGGTGTACAGATTGAAACAGTTTCCGTTTTATATATTTGGGTCTGATTGGTGATTATTTCTTGCGCATAGGAACAGCCTATAGATCGAGCCGCGTCATGTAAATATATGCATGTCTATATATGTCCAGGCGCATCACTGTTCATTACAGCTTATTGCATGGCTTGAGCAACTCGCTTAAAGTTTCTAAACTCCCACCGATTTTAACCATAGACCGCCACCATGCTCCACATTGTGCCACATCCTTATCCAGACGCACCCATACAAGATTTTTTTTGCAGTGTGGAACATCTTGCACCTCTACATGATCTTCTTTTTAGAGCATCTCCAACAGTACCCAAAAATAAATCTCAATTCTTTTTTTTGTAAAAGGATAAAAGTTCTCCTCCAACAATACCCAAAATGAGATCTCAATCTTCGGGCAACAACAAAACACCGGCCTCCAGCGCCCATATCTCCGCACTCCCTCGGCCTCCAATCTCCACGCCAATCTCGTTCACGTCACGGAGAGGGAAGTTTCACAGCACCTTCACCTTCGCCCCCGCCAAGGTTTCTACGCCGCCCTCTCTCGCAATCGCCGCCGAGGTACCGGGAGCTCGGTCGCCTCGGCCGCTTGCGCGAGGCCAGGGAGGTGTTCGAAGTGATGCCCTTCCGCAACATCATCGCCTGGAACTCCATGATATCCGCCTAATGCGACAACGGGATGCCCGGCGCCGTGAGGTCGCTTGTCGGCGATCTCCGGCGGGAACCTCCGCGACGGGCACCATCCTGCTGACGGGCTACGCGGCTTGCCGGGTGATGTGGCAGCTCCCTTCATCGCGTGAAGGAGTCGCGGCGGAGGAGGGAGTCACGGCGCACACAGCACATCAACTATCGGGCCAATTAATTGTTCCAAGTAGGCCCAAATTTAGTTATTGGAAGTCATTTATTGGATACTGTTAGAGATTGGTGTTTTTTTTCCATTTCAATAATGATTTTGGGAATTGCTAAACTCATGGTTATTGGGACTAAATTTTTGGGCACGGTTGGAGTTGCTTGAATTTGGCTGTGACATTAACGAGTATTTTTCTCTCTTGGACACTACTCCTAGGAACTGTTCATCGGGACTGCCCTAATAGCACTTGTCAAAGTGCACGGTTAACCTAAGGTACTTTTGGATTACTAACTGAATAATAAACATCATATGTAGAATAAAAATACATAAACGAGAACTACACAAGGCACGACTTTTTTAACATCCCATTGTCGTCTACATCCTTTGCATGACTTCACTTAACGCCGGTTACACCAGCATTATTAGGAAGCTCCTATAGTCTCACCACTATCCAAACCTACTCCCAACTCCTGGTGCCATCATATTCATGAACATGAACCAAGAGAGCAAAAGTAGGACTCAAACTGTATCCATAGCCACCAATAATTACAACTCAAATCTAATTGCAACTAATTACACACATGTTCGACGCCTAGGTAACCATTGCTTCCACATATGCTTAATTACTAGGATATTAAGGACTACACAATTCGTCAGGAATCACAATCACTGACTTCATGACACAATGTTCTTTATTACTATAAACTCAATAGTCTCGGTTGCTCAACCTGCAGTCCCACTGAACTTGTTTTTAAAATAAGCCGTCGCCAGCCCACCAGACAACAATTAGCTACATTATGGTGGGCGCAAGCACGTCAGGTCACAAGCTACTGGGAATAATCACAATCCAATACAAATAAAAATTGAACTTGAGTTGTAGTAGCATAAGAGTTCAGGTTAGATTTGTAGACATGAAGACAACCTCCAACATAACTGCAAGACAAACACTGATTGTTTCCACTTTTACTAGCTTGGCAGTCTAGCTAGTCATAGGGCATGTTTGGGACCGCGACTAGGAACCCAACGCGGCTCCCCGCCCGCTTCTGCAATTATGCTGCGCACAGTTCAATTTCCAGGCGGTGCAGATAAGCGCGAGCGACGCGAACCGTTCGGCGGGATTTTTTCGCGTTTTCTGCGTATAATCACCGCAGACGCGGTCCCAAACACGCTCATAAACTGAAAGCTGGAAAAAAGCAACATAATTATGGTAATGATTTTTAAGAGTTAAAAGTTAAGTTAGTTGTGAGAAAATGAACTAAAAGATATATGGGAATTGCTATGGTACACTTCTTTTCTAAAATTTGTATTCCCCACCTACGGGGGTTGGATCACATAACCCCCAACCTATAAAACGGTCCATAACATCCCATAAACTTTTCAAAAATGGTCAAATTACCTCCTAATGCAGTTTTGAAAAATCATAATAAATCATAGAAAAATCATAAAATGGAAAATCCAATTGTGTTAGACTCCAAATAAGTATATCTATACGATGAACATATAATATGGTATACTTTAGAAAAACATAGATCTAAAGCTATAACAAAAAAAATACTAAAGTATACCATATTATATGTTTATTGTGTACTCCCTCCATCCCTAAATTCTTGACGTTGGGGGAGTGGAGCAGATTATCAAGGTGAGTGTCAAAAGACACAAAGAGCCCCTAATATCAATGATTCCCCGACCATGACATTCCATCGATGCTTCATTTTGTTTCAATAAACAATATGGATCCACTCGCACAAGAAAACATGCAAAGACAAAGATTTTTACACTTAAACAAATGAATGAGGAATTATTTCACTCAAGGGAAACATTATACCGCCAATTTTACATGGCCAAAGCAGACTAAAAGTTCAAACAATTGGGCTCCAGCACAGTTAGCGCCAAGTTTACACGGCCAAAGCTAAATGAAAATTCAAAGCATTGCCCCCAAATTTTCTGCTCCAAGTAAAATCCTCGTGGCCCTCTCGTCCCATTCATTTTACCCATTCAAAGACTCATCCATCTCTCTCCTCCCTTCATTTCCCCATTCAGCTCTCATCCATCTTCCATGCCTCTAGACTTGAACACACTACCGAGGGAGAAGAGGAGGTGCCGATCTCAACAACAGTCCCCGCACATGATGAGGATCAACATGGTGAGGATCGAATGATGAACAAGCAGAAATTCATCAAGGTAAGCACATTTGTATTCCATAACCGAGTATACTAGTTCTCTCTCTCTCTCTCTCTCTCTCTCTCTCTCTAAAATTAGAATGCTAGTTCATTTTCTCCCTCCTAAAAACACAAGCAAAGATCGGGCAACATAGTTATTATTTCAACTATTTTCTCACCGAAACTCATACCTCTCTCCCTCATAAATTAGCACATGAGGCCTTAGTTTTTCTCTGCTAGAACATCGTGGAGTTTTTAGTGTGTATACCTGTCACATCTTTTGCCCACTGATCCTTTGAAACCTCTCTCTATTGTAAAGTTAGTGTACACTGTTGTAGTCTCTGTCTCATAAAACTGCAAGGAACATTAGTTAGTACCACCTCTTTTGCTTTAAATGATCCAAAGGAAGAACAAAATCTGCATGCAAGTGATTTCTAGTATAGCACCATCTAAAAGTCAAGCACCTCTTCAGCTCTAGTATAGCACCTCTTGAGTAAAATAGCAGCTCTAAAAGTAAAGTATAGCACCATCTAAGTATTTCTAGTGTTTATGTCACCTAAATATCCTTTGTAGCATGGATCCTTATCCTCTCTCTATCCTAAAAGTAATTTTGAGTAAAATAGCAGCTCATATTTGTTTCAAGGTCAAAATTAAATTGTAGTGATAGCAGTAACTCACATGTGTGGTTGCCAATGCATTCTCATAAACATCGGTGTTGGCCCTCCATTTGTTGCAAATGATCCACATGAACAAGACCCACAAAACCTACACAAGGTCGTTATTTCCCTCAGGTTGAAGTACTATTTGCAACAATAATTGTCCATGTTACAAAGTTTGATAATGTATTGTGTACCACATGTTCTCTCTCTCTCGTGTGTACGGCATGCAGCCCATAGTTGTAATGGGAGGGAATAACTCACATGTGTGGGTGACAATGCAATTCTGTAATCATCGGTTTGCTTCGTATCGGTGACAATGCTGGCCATTTATTTGATTTAAATGATCCACGTGTAGAAGAAGAAGAACAACAAAATCTACATTCAGTGATTATTTCTCTCATGTACAAGTCATGTTTGCAACAACAGTTGTCCGGACCTTATAATAAAAAGCTTGTTTCTCAGATCGTGACAAGCACCCGACCATGCATTTGATTTAAATGGACCACAAAGAAGGAGAAGATACCTTGGGCGATGTCGCATACCCGACTTTTATGCGTGTAATGCCAGATGTCAAGTTAACATCCGGTTTGATGAAGAGGAGTTGTCGGACTCGGATGACGAAGACTATCAAGAACCCCTACAAGAAGCAACAAATATAGTCAAGGATTTGACACGAGACAAAGGCAAGACATATATCAAGATTTGCTTCGGTGAGCGAAAGAATGGCATATTACAATATATCAGCACACAAATCATTGCCGACAAGCACATATTACAACGTATCAAGACACAAATCATTGCCGACAAGCACAATGTCCGTGAGGCGTCAAGACAAACGAATATGGAAGAGAGCAAAAGATTGTGTGGCACAAGGCATACCAAGAGATGTCAGTTCTTTGAAACCTAGGAAGTGTGGTCGTAAAAAAATTCAAGTGGACCTCAGTAGGGTTCCTGATATTGTCTTAGAGAGAAGGGGAACCATAAAGTCATTAGCAAATGCTCTTGAAATCAATAAAAGCTCTCTACATAGGTTGTTCAAAGAAGGCAAGCTACTTACGACACTCCAATGCATTGAGGCCTTATTTGAAGGAAGCAAACAAAAAGCAAGGCTACAAAGTGGGTTCTCTCTAAGCTAGATGCAAGCACTCGCCAAACAATCCAAAGTTCTAGCATATGAAAAACATTATTCACACGGATGAGAAGTGGTTCAATGGTACAATGTAAGATTAGGACCATGTACTTGACTCCGGATGAACAAGACCCACATAGGACAAGTGCAAAACAAGAATGCCATTCAAAAGTCATGTTTTACTCTGCACGTTTGGAAGGCCTAGGTTTGATGTTGAAGGGAGATGCTATTTTAATGGGCTTGTAGGGTTATGGCCTTTTGTCCGTGAGGTACTAGTCATTCCCTACATTCTTCTTGCAATTCATTTTAAGCAACAATATGTGGCTAATCAATCTTTATAATTACAGAACCAAAGAAGAAAGGGAAGTGAGAATGTACCGAGGGGCACACCTATCACAAAGACCATGAAGGTTGATAGGCAAACTATGAGATCTTATATGATCACAAAACTAATACCGACTATTCAAGCTTGTTGGCCTGCGCAGAATCAAGGCATGAAACAATATGGATACAACAGACAATGCTCCTTCTCATGTACGACAAGATGATGCAGATTTCAAGCTAGTAATAATGCCCGAACAGCCTAGATATACGCCTTACTAACCAAATTTCCTAATTCACCCGATATGAACCGCCTTGACCTTGGTTTTTTTGCTTCTCTTCAATCAATAACGGATAGAACGACATCTAGAACCATCAATGAACTGATCCGTAATGTGATCACGGAATATGAAAACTACAACCCCGTTGTTTTGAATAGGGTATTCCTCACACTACAAGGATGCATGATGGAAGTCATGAAAGATGGTGGAGGCAATAGGTACGGGATCCCTCACATGAACAAAGAAAGACTAGAGAGACTTGGCATGCTCCCCGAAGCTCTAAGTTGTGATAGTCACTAGTTCAAAGGGCTTTTGAGTTGTTGAACAATTAATGGTCATGTTCATGTAAACATCGGTTATGATGCTTTTGCGTTGTAAAAATTTTCAGGCACTAGTGTTGTTGCACTATTGAACTTGTACACTTGGATGTATATATAAATATACTAATTGCTCCTATAATATGAGAGCGGACTACTACCAAATAAGTTTTTGTATGTTGTTGTGAAGGATCGAAACTCAATTGTGTATGAGAGCGCATAACCACGCTCCTAAGCATCATAGCCCAATCATGTGTCCAAATCCCCTCCCCACTCTGCTCCAAATCCATTTGGCCAAATTCGTGGATAATAGGTAACCCAATGGATGAAATGTTTACAAATGTTGTTTGTTCAAGGATATGCTTACTTGTAGCAAACCACCCACTCTCTACAAAGACGCCAGGGCATTCTATATTGTCCGTAGTACAATAATATCTTTGAGAGGTAGAATTATTACTCACAAGAAAATAGTAGCACAAATAGATGGAAAATCGTAGCACAAATTCATGTAGAATTATTATTTTTTGTTATTTACACAACTTCACCCTCTCAAAATTCATGTCCCTATCACAACTCAAGAGCTTGTTTCTTTTCTTCTAGCCCTAATGCACTAAACAATGAAAGCAGTCCTAAACATCAACTTTGCATTGACAATAGCATGAATATTTTTGTATACTCAAATTAGTGCCCGCTTGTAGTTATGACTTGTCCGCTTATCTTGTACCGACTTTGCTATTTTCTTCACTTCGCAGCTCTTTAAAAACAAGCCGATTTCCGCCGCAAGCCTTGGCCAAACATTACTTCAAGTGCAAAAGATTTTGTACAAAAATTACTAGTTAAGGATCCCCTGCGTGCAAGACTAATCGCCGCAGTCATTATGTATGTGACTATGAACCATCTTGAAAAATTTAAACCATTAAGTTTGCTGATATGGTTAGTTTCCCTTAGGACAACTCTCTTAAGAGTACCAAGATGTAATCTTGCAACATGATGGATGAACAAACCGGTGGATGGATCATATTTAAACGGGAATACTACATTATTAGTAGTCACCTTATCCCTTAGGATATAAATCATACATTTATGGGCATGAGGGATTGCACCTCTCTATTTAGTGGTTATATTGTTAGACAAAATGGTGGGTTTGCAAGATATCCCCGTTAACTAATGCCAATGGTTCTTTGTCAACAATGCCAATGTTTCATGCAATTTAGTTCTACATATTGATGCAAAATTTCGCTTACTTAAGATCATTGCTTTTTGTGGGAATCGTCTCGCCATGGGGTTTTCCACAAAAGCATACAGATGCTAAGCTAGCCAAGATGTGCATCGTATTTAGCCAAGATTTGCCAACTAATTTAAACAACATCGAAACTAACAAGCCCATCATAATTACACACTTACGAGTCATTTAGTAGCATAGTTCGCATCATACAAACCCATCATAATTACACGGATAGACGTTCCACAAACTAAAGCAAACATTAAGATGACTAGCATAATTGCCCCCCAAAAGCCGGCATTGTTCTAGCACGCCAAAAGCAACACTTAGTTCATCATCACATATATGCAATATGACAAACCGATCACTATGGGTGGAAGCATGCGGGCAAACAAATTCTAAGGAAGCCGAGAAAGGTGTCATGGAAGATGGGTTCCATCCCGCAAGTTGTACCGCACCTCCGGTGTAGTTCATCTGGGCGCCGGGCAGCCTCCACGAGGGCGTCGGCAGCCTCCATAGGGACGCCGGCGACCTCCCACTGGGGCGTCGGCGGCTCTACCGCAACCTCTCGAGCCGGATCTGCGATCGCGGCCATCTCCACCTTGCCGTATATTGCTTTGCCACCACAAAGACGTCGACCTTCCTCCGTATCAAGACCGTGAGGCCTACCTCCATGTCGCCGCCTTCATCTTCGTGAGTCAAGCACATGAAGCCGACCGAGGCTATCGATAAGGCGATCGCAGAAATGTTTGACGATGCGCCTGGCTTCCATTATCGCCGCCCGCCTCCGGCCTGACAAATTCCTTCAAATCCTTCCAAACTGCATACACAGCCAAATCGTCATTGATTCGCGGCAAATTCCACCACACGGCCGCCATCTTGGGGACGACACCGAGCCTCGAGCCGCTTTCCCCAATGTTGTCGCCGATCCGGGGATTCGCTGTCGCCCCAAAGACAGGGACAAATGCGACTTCACCGGCTGCCGCCCCACATCACCACCGATGACCCGGCACCTTTAGCCGGGCGCCGGCTCCTATCACCGCCGCCGGTAGCCGCCGCCTTCACCCCAAACTGATGCGCCGCCCCTGACCCGGTTCCCCACGGAGAAACGACGCTGCCGCGAACCAGCCTTTGACGCTGGGAGCCCTTTCCTTCATGGATGGAGAAGGGGAAGAGGGAGATGCAAGGAAGAGGATGACGGCGAAGGAAGGGAGGACGACCACGGCGGGCGCCGGCGGAGGCGACCAGATGCTCTGGCGCGCTGCAGACGGTGGGAGGAGGCGCAGGTGGGGCGCAGAGGGGTGGTGGAGGGCGTGGCCGCCTGGGAGGCGGTGGAGGGCGCAGGCGGCGCCGAGGCTGCTGAGCACTACGGGCGGGCGAGCGCAGCTGGCGGGAAGAGCGCAGCTGCTGCGGGCAGAGCGCCAGCCATTGCGAGGGCGAGGGGCTACGCTGGGCGGCGAGCGTAGCGCTGCGCGGGTAGAAGCGCAGTAAAGACGTAAGGCGAGGCGCAAAGGCATTTCCGGCCGGAGAGAGCGCACCGCGCGGCCGGGGAACGGTCGGGGAATGGGATGAGTCCGGATTTGGGGATAAGGTGGGGTTTTTTTTTATTACGCCGCAAATTTGTGTGGTGGCAGAGAGAGTGGAGACTGGAGTTGCCGTTCGGTGCGCCCGCCATGGCCTACTCGCTTGCCTACGATGACATAGCGAATCGACAACAATATGGGGACGAGTTACTGTAGCTTCAGCGTCAAGAAAAACGGGACGGAGGGAGTAGATATACTCATTTGGAGTCCAACACAATTAGATTTTCTATTTTACGATTTTTCGGTGATTTACTATGATTTTTAAAACTGCTTTAGGGGGTAGTTTAACCGATTTTGAAAAGTTTAAGGGTGATATAGACCATTTCAAAGGTTAGGGGGTTATGTAGTCCAAATTTCTCCATAGTTGAGGGTGATATAGACTCTTTCCTATCTCAAAGGAGTCTATGTCTAATTAATTACTTTTAATTGTTTTCCTATTGGGTCGGCATGTGCCTGAACCGTCCAAGCCCAGCGTCTCAGCCTACTTTTTTTTGGCGCATAGAATTTCCTATGTATCTCTAGATATACTCATATATTGTGACCGGGTACGTTAGAAAGAGATTTTTTGGGGTTAGGACTAAAAATATTCCTTTTAGTTCATACGAACAAGAGGGACTTTTTGGGACTTCTTACTGTAAAAGTCGCTAAAAGCTCCTCTGTAAGAGTTTTTTTTAAAAAAAAAAAAATCTATGGGACTTTAAAAGAGTTACTGCTTAACCAAACAGGGTTAGCAAAGTTTTTTTTTTAATGATACATAGCAAAAGCTGATTTGTAATTTTGAACGTTGGGAGTAGCAAAGTTGGACAGGTCTAGTTACCGATTCTCTGCCACCAATCACACCGTTCCTCAGAGGTCAGTCAGCGACGGTAAAGTTTGAGCAAGAATAATAAGCCAGCCAGCAGCCGGCTGCTAGCAGGCGTTATGGTTGTTCCACGTCACTAACAGCCTTTACTAACAACGACCCGTAAAAATAGCCTAACCGTAAGAGCCGGCCGTAGAGCGTACTTTAATATTTATTAGAGCAACTCCAACGATTTGTCATTTGGGCTTGACATTCCATATTTATACCAAAATCTATGAATTGTCTTCTCCAATGGTTTGGCATTTGGGTTGCCAAATTGGTGAGACTTGGCATTTGAGGGTCCAAGCGTGCATATTTGCCAAGTGAATCTCAACTTGGCAATACTCCTCTCCCACGTCTTGTTTGCTTGCTTCTCTCCCGCGGCATGCCGCGCATGCAGCCACTAATTTAAGTTTTGCCAAGTTAAAAATGTCAAACCGTTGGAGATGAGGTTTGATTTAACTTGGCAAACATCCTTGGCAAATTGTAACTTTTGCCAAGTGCAATTTACCAAACTATTGGAGATGCTCTTACTTACATGCACAAAGCCACTTCGCCTCCCGTACTGGTTGGGAGAGTAACTTTTTCTCGTATCTTGTGCTGCAGCCGGGCGAAATGGGAAGCGCCGGCTTCATACTCTCTCTCCAATGTGGCACATTTTCCTACCGACGTGTACTTCTCTCAGCAGGCTAAAACAGCTTATAATACTACTTCCTCTTAGACATGTTATTTATTAAAACTGAACTCGTATCACTGGTCAGTGGTCGCTCTAAATTAAACCTGCCATATTGGCCCGGCACTGGACAGTCATTTGCTATATAAGTAGTTGCCAAATTCCGAGCTAACAATTCAGCTGCCTCTGCCTAGTACCACACACGTGACATATAACGCCACATGCTCCTACTCGCCGCCGGTTCATCTCATCCGTGCTAGTTCTTGCCAAAATATCCCATGGCCATGGAGAAAGCCGCCTCCTTCCTCTCCTCTCTCATCGCTGGTGGTGGCGGCGGTGGAGGGTCGCCGGAGCCGGAGCCGGCGGCGACGGTGCAGTCCATCACCATATACCCCATCAAGTCCTGCAGGGGCATCTCCGTGCCACAGGCCACCATCACCGCCACTGGTAATTATATTGCCACTAACCCTGGTCTCGGCCGGCATGGTAGTATAATGCATGGTGGCATGGCGCATTGCAGGGTTGAGGTGGGATCGGCAGTGGATGGTGGTGAACGCCAAAGGGCGAGCCGTGACGCAGAGGGTGGAGCCCAGCCTCGCGCTCGTCGAGGTCGACATGCCGCCGGAGGCCTTCGCCGAGGACTGGCAGCCAGACCCGGATTCCAGCTCCCACATGATGGGTAATTCCATCTGTTCGTCCATTTCAAAGCAACTTGTTCTACTTTGATATGGATGATCCGTCGGCGCATGCAGTTGTCAGAGCACCCGGAATGGACCCGCTGAAGATCCCTCTTGCTCTTGGCCATGCTGCCCAGCACACCACCATCGATGACGTCACTGTATGGGAGTGGTCTGGCTCTGCATATGACGAAGGAGATGGAGCAGCAGAATGGTTTTCCGCCTACTTGGGCAAGCCGAGCAGGCTAGTGCGTTTCAAACAAGGTTCAGTCAAAACCTGCTAGCTGCTTTCTCTTCTTGCCATCACATCAGGCCTCTGCATTTCTGTTTGCCGCTCACGGCCCACGGGATGATGTTTGTATTTTTTCGATACAGCGTCCGAAACTAGACCGACGAACCCGGAGTTTGCTCAAGGTTACAAAGTCATGTTCACTGATGGCTTCCCAATCCTGATGGCCTCCAAGGTACTGTTCAGTGGTTTCCGGACAGAACAGATGATCTCTCTGCAAACCTTGGGTTGTTAGACATTACAGATAGATATTCAGTTGGCAGTTGACCTTTGAGTGCTGGCGTGCTGCAGGCCTCACTGGACGCGCTAAACAAGATTCTCAAAGAGCCTGTACCAATGAACCGCTTCAGACCAAAGTGAGCATCACAAACTTATTTCTTCCTTTCTTGGGCTAGCAAGGTTGCTTTTAGTGGATTTGACAAATTACAATGCTTGTGCTTGCTTCTAATGAAACTTGAATCTTTCGACAGTATCCTAGTTGATGGATGCCATCCATACTCAGAGGACCTGTGGAAAGCAGTGAAGATCAACAAGCTCACATTCATGGGTGTCAGGTTATGCGATCGCTGCAAGGTGCAAATATATTGTGGCTATTTACTTTCCTAGTCCGCTCATCTTTGAAGTGTGCAGCTTTTACCTGGAAAGCAAATTCTCAGCTTCTGCACTGGCTTATTCAGATTCCTACCATTGATCAAGAAAAGGCAATCCCTGGCACTGAACCAAATGAAACTCTACGCACATTTCGGTCTGGTGAAGTGCTGCGTCCAAGCCATAAAAATAAACGGCGGCAGGTAACTTGCAAAGCGTCTTTCTTCTCAGCGGCCTTCCTACTTACTTGAAGATGTTCCGTAATAAAGTACTAAGGTTCATGGCAGCCAAACTCACCCCCGTCACCATATCACTTGATCGATTTTTGTAGGTGTACTTTGGGCAAAATCTTGTCTGCAAAGAGTCCCTGTCAGTATCAGCTGAAGGCAACGGAAGGGCCATCAACGTTGGCGATCCAGTTTATGTTGTGCAGTCATTCTCTTCTCATGATGAAGCTCCAGCCTGAGTCATGGCTATGTAATAGCTAGGACTAGGAGTATATATATGTTATGTAACAACCGGTTTCCTGTTCCCTGTCATACATTTATACTATGGGTATTATTGTTGTTAGAAACAGCTATGTACTGCTATATTCCAATCAGAGACCATAATAAGGCGCATGTGTGCAGTTGTCTGTCCAACATTCATAAACGGTGTCTGCTCAGAGAAATCCAGACAGTATTTTAATGCCATCTTCCTGAAATCTGCAGTTAGGAACTGGTTTCAGTGAATCATTGAAATTATCAAGTGAAAAGAAACAAGTCATCCCGCCTTGCGTTGCGCAACGGAGGCTGAGCCTCAACTCTTGGTGGTGTATGGTGTGTGAAAACTGAAAAATCGGTGCTCCATCATTTTTAGGAATTTTCAAACAAGTCTCTCTTTTTTTTTTTTGAGAATAACAAGTCTCCTTTTTATGCAGATTGATCCTTACCTTCCCAGGCCAGTTTCCCAAGGCTCAGAAGGACAGGACGACAGGTTGTCTCTCTATCCTTTTATATATAAATTCTTTGCTTCATCTCTTCTCGACTGCCTAAACCTGCTTGATACTTTCCCTCCTTTTCATCTCTCCTATCCTCTGAAGCCTTTCTGAAAGACTGAAACCCATACATATCTATTTGTTTAGGTCTAAGGTTCATGGAGACACAGATTTCTTCACCAACGACAACTGCTATGCTGCCGGTGAATGGTGATAGGGCTGTACCAAGCTCTTCTCAGCAGCCTGTTCTAGCAGCCACCACGAATAAGCGCAACAGGCCTCGGTCTCGGTGTAATTTCTCCTCAAATAAGAAGCAAAATTTTGTATTTCTTTCTCCAGCAAAATTTTCTGATTAGCAGCAACTGCAGTTAGTAGCATTGTATATGAATGATATCTTTTATAGCTTTTGCCAATTTTTCTGTTTGCAAAGACTTGCAGAATTTGGGAGCTCGATGCTGCTAGGCTCACCAACTTAATGGACTTGGAATGTTTGCTCCCATTGTCTGCTTAACAGACACTGAAGCGAAGCCTACCTTGTTCTATATTATGGATTAATATTATACATGACTTGATGTGCTGCAAATTAAATAAAAAAATTTATCTATCCTTTTCCCCAACCTACAGGAGTGCGATTCAGAAAGCTAGAAGTAGCCTAAATAAAAGCAATCTGCTATTCAATGGGATACTTCGGTGTTGCCTTAACTTTGCAGTTTACACTTTGAATAATAAGTACTTACTGCTATTTTTTTTTTCTGTTGATGTTGAAGACCCTCGATTTACTCAGCAGAAGCTTCCAGCATGCCAGCTTATAGTTACACCTCGGATTGTGAGTTCTGCCAATTTCTTAATTCATACTTCATTACTTTTTTAGTTCTATATATTTCTATATCACAACACAAATATGGTTCAATTAGTAAATCAGTATGTGACAACCATGTATCTGTAACTTGTGTCTGTTGGGTGATCAGGCGATTGTTGCGATTGCGTTGGTGGGCATAGTTTTTATTCCCATAGGTCTTGCCTGCATGGCAGCCTCAAACAAGGTATGTTTGTGCTGTGATTTGCATGTAAGGAGAGATCCATTTCCAGAAACTTTGTGACTTGATTTCTGATTTGAAACATACACAGGTTGTTGAAGTGGTGGATCAATATGAAACCGCATGCATACCGGAGAAGATGCGTGGCAACAAAGTTGCTTATATCCAGAATCCTTCGACAGACAAGTCCTGCCCAAGGTTGATCAAGGTAGTGAAACAGTTGTTGACGCTTCTCCTGTTTTCAGTTGGCGGTGAAATTTTCCATGAGATTAGGCTATATATGTTCTTCACTTTGCAGGTTCATAAGCATATGAAGGCCCCAATTTACGTATATTATAAACTGGACAAATTCTACCAAAACCATAGGAGGTAAATAAAGTCACTTCTGATGGCGAACTCTTTTTTTTAGGAAGTTCCTGCTGACGAACTTCCATATATATGGTAATATGGAAGCTAAACTAGGGCTGTTGATCACTTGACTTGACAGGTATGCAAGGAGCCGTAGCATCAGCCAGCTGGGGTCTCCGAAGATGGCCAAGGACACAAAGACCTGCGGCCCTGAAGCTACCGCGAAGGGAGGAGGAGGCCCCATCGTCCCCTGCGGGCTCGTGGCATGGAGCCTGTTCAACGACACCTACAGCTTCGCCCGTGGCAACGAGACGCTGGTGGTGAACAGGCAGGGCATCTCGTGGAGGAGTGACAGAGGCCACCTGTTCGGCGACCGTGTGTACCCAAGAAACTTCCAGGCCGGCGCTCTGGTTGGCGGCGGGAAGCTTGATCCGAACAAATCCGTAAGTTTTTTTTTTTTTTTTTTTTTTTGAAAATTTCCTGTAAAGATCGACGATAATGCTTTTTATGAGATTTCTTTGGTAGCTTACCTTTGGAAATGCATGCAATTGTGAATTTGCGACAGCTGAGTGAGCAGGAGGATCTGATGGTGTGGATGCGGACGGCGGCGCTGCCGGCGTTCCGGAAGCTGTACGGGAGGATCGAGGTGGACTTGTACGCCGGCGACCGGATCGCCGTGACGGTGCACAACAACTACAACACGTACAGCTTCGGCGGGAAGAAGGCGCTGGTGCTGTCCACCGCCGGCGTGCTGGGCGGCAAGAGCAGCTTCCTCGGCCGCGCGTACCTGGCCGGCGGCGCAGCCTGCCTCGCCCTGGCGCTGCTTCTCACGCTGCTCTTTCTCCTCCCGGCGGTGCGAGCGCCCGCGTCGTAGCAAGTCAGGCGTCGTCCACCAACCTTGTTCTCACCTCAACCGAATTTTCAGATTCTTCCGTCTGACTAGGTTGCTCGCGTCAAAAGTGGAATCTCCTTCGCTGGGGGCTGCAAGATGATGATTCCAATGATCCAAAAGTGATGCATTTGGTGTAAAATATATTAAACCGCCGAACACGCCTCCATAGACCATCAAACATCGTTAATCGTTAGGTCAACTAATTGTGTACCACCGAACACAACTACATGGACCATCTGATAAAATAACTCAATGTATTCAAAAGGATAAATAAACTCGCATACCTCTACAGTTAGCGATGAAAACGGACGGAAACGGACGGAAAAACCTCATTTCTATTTCCATTTCTATATTTGTTGGCGGAAACGGGATCCGGTTCGAAAAATGCGGTTCGAAAACGGAATCGAATATGCGGGTGCACGAAACGAACCAATACGAACGAAATTGAACGGAAACGGCCGGAAGCCGGAACTTAAGCCGTAATAACATGGTGCCGCAACCATCCATCTCTTCGGCCCTCTAGCTAGCGGCTACCTTTAGACATGCCATCACAGCTCTTCAAAGATCATCCGCCTCATCGGGATCACTTTCACTATCATCATCTAGGTGGACATCATCCGTGATGTGTTCCGGTTTCAAATCAACTACTATGGATGGAATGTATTTATGATCTAAAAAGACAATACATATATTAATTGATCATCAGTAAAAGAAATCACTAATCAACACCCCACACAGTATACAATTTCTCCAAAAAAGTAGCACCACGGTTGGTACCGGCATTTTAAAAAATGTGGGTATAAAATAATATGTCCAGCTTCTATCATTGGGCAACGCGCTTATTAATTGTGTTCCACCGAACACAACTACGTACCAGCAGGAAATGACTCGTATATTCAAACAGGCCAAATAAACTCATAAGTCACACTCTGTAGTGCGCACAAATACAATGGATGACGAAAAAAGCAGTATAGAATAATAAGTCCACTTTCAATCATTAGGCCACGCACTTGTTAATTGTGTTCCACCGAACACAAGTGCAGCGACCATGGAAACAATGACTACATATATTCAAAAAAGAATTAAAAACTCGCAAACAACATTCTACGGTGCGCACAGTACAAATGCACGGAAAAATGCCGTCAATTTTAAAAATGTCAGTATACGGTAATATGTCCACATTCAATCGTTAGGCCACACGCTTGTTAACTGTGCTCCACCAAACACACCTGCAAAGAACCATCAGACATTGTTAACCTTTTTAGGACAACTAATTGTGTACCACCGAACACATGACTACATAGACCATCGACATTGTTAATCGTTAGGACAACTAATTGTGTACCACCGAACACAACTACATAGACCTTCTGACAAAAAAACTCAATGTATTCAAAAAAGACAAATAAACTCACATACCTCTACGGTGCATAAAAATATAATAGGCGAAAAAGAAATCACTAATCAACACCTACACAATAGACAATTTCTCTAAAAAAAAAAGAGCACAACGGTCGGTTACCGGCATTTTTTAAAATGCAGTATACATTAATATGACCACATTCAACCACAAGTGAACGAACACACAAATCTCTGTATTTCTCGTAGCCATGGAGAACACAACTTCGTTTTTCACGAATATGATCTGCAATGACAAGTGGTGAGCCATAAAAGCCAACTAGGCAACAACATCATTTCTCTTCACCCCAATAACCTATGAACTATCCACCACAAATTCCTGCCAATTTCTACCCCCAGGATTCACACGTGTTCAATACCTTTGGATCTCATTTAAATTACCCACAATTCCCATTCTCATTACAAGGAAGCTAGCAGGGTACTTCTTACCGGGGGATGGTATAACATCCACAAAGAGGGTTGGTGATGTGTCACCAGTTGGATCCATCGGTTTCTTCCAAGGTAGCCGAGTGACTGATTTGCAAGTTGATGAGAGCAGCCCTATTGGTTCAGGTTCTCAGGTGTCCCAAGAGCAATAACATATTGGTGTAGATCCTGTAAACACACCAGTTTGGAGTGACAATGACAACAACCTGGAAGAAAGTGCAAAGAAAGAAGGTCGTGTGAACAGGAAAACCTTCGGTTAGTGAGTGCTTGGCTGAAAAATTCCACTGATCCAATTGTTGGAGTTGATAGAAGAGGAGATAGGTACCGGAAGGATGTTGCAGCAGAGTACAACTCGAACACGCCCAAAGATCGAAGAAGAACAGCTAGTTACTCAATTAAAAACCAATTACAGCAAGACTATACCTTTAATTACCAAGTTCAATGCATGCACTGAAAAGGCAAAAGAGAGCATGATAGTGGTGAATCTTATGATCAATCATCGAAAGAGCTCGTGCTGACTACAAGGGAGCCGCCAAGAAAAAGAGGCCTTTTGCACTAGTTGTTTGCTTCAAATGCTTGCTAGTGTACTAATTTTCAAATAAATATGCTTTTTCGCGTCATCTGTTGGATATTTTCTGTTAGTGTCAAGATTAATGACAAGATTGGGCCATACATTAAGAGCTACAAAGGGGTTAGACAGGGGATCCCTGTCACCCATTCTGTTCAATTTTGTAGCTGATTGTCTTAGTAGAATGATCAATCAATCCCAGAGAAATGGAATCATTAAAGGCCTGATTGAGCATATAATTCCAAATGGGGTTGTCATTCTGCAATATGCAGATGACACCATCATTTACCTTAAGAATGACATTGAAAATGCTAGAATTATGAAACTCCTTTACTTCCATGAGATGATGACTGGCCTGAAGATAAATTTTAATAAAAGTGAGGTAGTTGTGATAAATGATGTGGACAATGTAGCTCCTAAGTATGCAGATTTAATTGCTAAATTGTCTATTTTCCAATCAAATATCTAAGAGTGCATGTAAGCCCCAGCAGGCTGCATGTGGTTGACTGGTCTCCTCTGCTTGATAAAACTGATAAACGATTGGATGTTTGGAAGGGCTCTTCCCTTACCATTGCTGGCAGATCAACCCTCATTTCTGCCAGCTTGAACAATGCACCTATTTACCATATGTCAATTTACCTCTTACCCAAAACAGTTACATATGTTTTGGATAAAACCAGAAGAACTTTTTCTGGTAAGGTGGTCATACCAAAAGGACAAAAGGAAGTACCATCTAGTAAAGTGGACCAAAATCTATAAGTGTAAGAAAAAGGTGGTCTGGGTATTAAAGACATTAGGAAAATGAACCTCAGCTTGCTTTGCAAATGGTGGTGGAAACTAGAGAATGAATCTGGCTTGTGGCAAGAATAGTCAAATTTAAATATCTGAAAAAGAAAAATATTGCATATGTGAAACATAAGCAACCTGATTCACCCATATGGGCTGATCTGTTAAAAGTCAAAGAGGTATATTTACAAGGAAGAAAAATGAAAGTTAATGATGGGAACAATACCTCTCTGTGGTATGATACTTGGCTTGAGAACAAGCCATTAGCTATCAACCAACCTATTCCCTTCAAATTGTGTAATCAAAAGAATATCATTGTTGCTCATGTGATAAGTGGCTCTATTACCTTGACATTTTGCAGATGGCTTACAGCTGATCTTAACCTTGAATGGTTAAAGCTTAAACATGATATCATGGGGGTATCCCTAACTCAAGGGCATGACATATGTATTTGGAACCTTGAGAAAAGTGGTATGTTCAGTGTCAAGTCCACTTACAATGCACTAACTTTGAATGAAAACGGTTTATATAACAAGAGGATCTGGAAAGCCCAGGTCCCTGCCAAAATCAAGTTTTTTCTTTGGTTGGTGGCTAATAAAGTAATACTTACAAAATATAATATGATCAAGAGAAATTGGAAAGGAGATCAGGAGATCATCTGTTATTCGCATGTCCTATAGCTAAAGTTATATGGGCCACTTTGGCTACATGTCTTGAGGCAAATACCACCTTCGTTTGAAATGGGTTGAATGTGGTGTGACAAGTGGTTACCAAACAGTAAACAGTCTCATGCAATAGGACTAGCTGCTATCTGTTGGTCTATTAAGGGGAAAAAAAAGGAATGTCATTTGTTTTGAAGGAAAAAAAGCTAAAAAAATCCGTTGGAAATTATTAGCCACGCATGTGCGCTAACGAAATTTTGGGCGGGTCTTCTGAAGGAGGAGAACAAGGAGATTTGGATTCAAGCCGTCGAAGCCACTCTCCAGTTCGCCATCGAGCTGCTGAATCAAGACCGAAGCAAGCAACCCAAGAGGGTGACAGGAGAAACTGGAGGAAGCGTTGAGGAGGACGAAAAGACATAGACATAGCTCTGGTTGTCTCGTTTTGCAACAAGCTTAGACTGTTACTTCGCTTGTTATTTCGGTTCTAGCGTTGGTGGCTTAGGGCATGTTCACTTCCCCGAAAAGTGAACCCGAAAAGTCTTCAAGACCACGTCACATCGAATCTCTTGTCGCGTTTATGGGCCATTAAATGTAGATAAATAAAAACAAATTACACGGTGACCGAAAAGTTTGAGACGAATCTTTTGAGCCTACTTAGTCCACACAGGACAATAATTATCAAATACAAAACGAAAAGTGGACAAAGAAATTTCAACCCAAAAAATATTTCACCAACTAAACACACCCTTAGATTCTGGGGTTAACATGTCCTCCTTGGTAGCCTGCTTATTTTATGCTTTCTGAACAATTTTTGAAACTCTGCTGTATTTCCGTTATGGTTAATGGAAATAGGGAAACCCCTTGTTTGAAAAAAAAAAAAAAAAATGTTGAATATTTTGGATGGACACTTGGATAGACTGCGTCGTCACAGCTGAAGATGTTGACATGCACGATTTCTCTCGTTTAAAATGGAATTTCCTCCTCTGTATATTGTTTTGATAAAAAAACAACGAAAATAAGATACGCACAGCTCCACTGCAACTGCATTTGTCTGTAGCACTCAGCTGCGCCAATGGAGAAGGCCGCCTCATTCCTCTCCTCGCTCCTCGGCGGCGGCGATGCCGACCGGCGGCAACGGTGAAGTCCGTCCTCGTGTACCCCATCAAGTCCTGCAGGGGATCTCCGTGCCCCAAGCCCCCATCACAGCCACAGGTATGGTAGTACCTTTGCCTCTGCTGGCTTCTCCTGTTCTATCCATCCGCGCCGGGGATCGCTCGAAAAGATTGAAGTCTAAAATCTTGGCAAGCAGGGTTCAGGTGGGATCGGCAGTGGATGCTCGTCAACTCCAAAGGGAGAGCATACACCCAGAGGGTGCAGCCCAAGCTTGCTCTGGTTGAGGTCGAGATGCCGCCAGAGGCCTTCGCCGAGGACTGGCACCCCACAACCGGCGACCACATGGGTATTGTTCGTTGGATTGCTGCTCCTTTCTCTGATTATCTCCGTGTTACCGGTTCTGTACGGCAGCAGTACCTGCTGAGTTGCTATAGTTGAATGTAACTGCAGATTTTCTTCCAATAGTAAAAAGAAAAAATCAATAAAAAAATTCACTTCACAGCATTAGTAGAAGAAATTCTGCTACAACCTTGCTGCCTGAAATTGAAACATACAGTATCTGACTATCCATATTTGCGAAAAATGAGAAGAAAAACTACGGCTAATTTTACTTGTGATCTGACCTGTACCTTTCTAATAATTCAAGTATTCCTCTTGCTGCCAGTTAATTGGTTATTGATCAAGCAGTGTGAGCCATTTTGTTTGTTTTCGGCGAACGGTCGTAAAGTTATGATTTATGTTCAACCCACTACATTGTGCAGTTATCAGAGCACCTGGAATGGAACCACTGAAGATCCCTCTTTCTGTGGAATGCGCCACAATCAATGATGTCTCTGTGTGGGAGTGGGCTGGCTCTGCTTATGATGAAGGTGCTGAAGCAGCTGAATGGTATTCCACTTTTTGGGGTGCCCAACTCGACTGGTGCGCTTCAACCAAGGTGCAAACCTTTGTTTCTTACAGGCCTTTCCATTTAACTGGAATGTATTGCTAGATGAGATCCTCTTCATCACTTATGGAGAACTTTGATTTTACTATATCTTTTAACAGATTCGAAACTAGGCTGACGGACCACGACTATGCACGGGGTTACAGAAACCATGTTTTCTCGATGGCTTCCCTTATCTTATAGTCTCTCAGGTGTTGTTTTCAATATATTCCATGGTTTTCAGATAAATGTTATCTGCAAATTTTGCTAAACAAAAAACTTTACTTGACAATGTGTATTTGTTTTCAGGGCTCATTGGATGCACTAAATGAGATACTCAAAGAGCCTATACCGACAACCGCCTGCACCAAAGTGAGTTGTGCATACCCCCCGCGGTTGTATTTGACTATTTTGTAAATGACTTCTCTTTTGGGTTAGTTGTTGTAGTTGCGTTGATAATAGCTAATAACAACTACAGTTGCTTTTGGGAGCTTTCACTTGCCAGTTGTGTAATTGTTGCGCTTGCTTTAATTCTTACAAGAATAATCTCTTTGACAGTCTTGTCAAAAACAAATCTCTTTTGACAGTATTTTTTAGTGGAGGGTTGCCACCCATATGCTGAGGATCTGTGGAAATCAGTAAAGATAAACAAGTTAACATTTGAAGGTGTGAAGTTATGTGGCCGTTGCAAGGTAAAAATACAGGGCCAGGTCCCAGGATCTGATTTCAAATATGTTCTTTCGCTGCGCGGTTAGACTTATGTGATAAACTGGTAATAAAGTTAATTGATAGTTTACAATGGTTAGTCGGCTTAATTCTGCGTGAAGTAATCTTAACCAAATATAATTTCCATATAACTCATGTCAACTATAATTTCCAGGAACATTGAAACCAAATAAATTCAGTATTATAATTGCACTGTTAACTTCAGCAATCCAGTATGGATTGGAAAAAGAAAATCTTAACTATTCACTTTGTGCTGACCGATTCAGGTGCCTACGATTAATCAAGACACTGGAACACCTAACCCTACTGAACCGACTGCAACTCTGCAGACATATCGGTCTGGTGAAGTGCTGCTTCCTAGCCACAAAAAACAAACGGCAGGTGACTGTTGCATGCGTCTTATCTGTGGAACTTGGTACCCACATGCTGGTGAAATAGATTCATAATGACCTAAATCATTTGAACTCATGCTTTTGTCGTTTTTCTTTTGTAGGTGTACTTTGGGCAAAATGCAGTCTCGCAAGGAATCTCTGTCACTGAATGGCAGAGGGAGGATCGTCAAGGTCGGCGATCCAGTTTATGTTACACAGTCATTCTCTTCGTCTGATGAAGTGCCAGCCTGAATGACTGAATGAGGGCCGGTTATGTACCAGCCACTTGTTCTATGTTGAGCGTGCAAAGACCATGAACTGGTTGGGAAATTGTTGGTGTTAACAGCTGCGCTTACCCAATATGGATCCTGTTGTTCGAACATGCTGACTGCTCAAAGAAATTCAGATGATTATAAAGCCTTTAATGGAGTCGAGCAAAGCACAAGATACAGATGCTTTGACTCAATAGGAGTACGTGAGAAACAAAAGAGGAGAGAAATCGCTGTGTTGTGCTGGACAACGTCTGAGATCGCGGCGTGCAGGTCCATGGCCGTCGGCGCCTCGGCCTCCTCGTTCCATCTGCCTCTTCCACCGCTTGTGTGAGTCGTGAATCGTCATGGCATTTTCTCCTCAGCTTACAACGCCGGCTTGCTCAACAATCCTTGGCGCGACTGATGGGTGGGTGGTTTGAATTTCTTAAACGACAAAAGTTGTATGGCTTGGGATGCTTATTCAGTGTGCTTCTACCGAGATTAAAAAGAAATTTATCTTATATAACGAATTTCAATTTCTTCTGCAAAATGATCTCTAGAGACTGGCCACGTTACTGTAGTTGATTGTAAAGATGATCACGCCAACCGTCTTTCGAAATTGATTTCTAAAATCATTAGTGTCCACTTTCTAGGTCTTTTGGGCCAGATCGTTTCTAAAATTGATTTCTAAGTTTCTCGTGACTAATAAGTCGACCAATGCTGATTTGTTACGAGAGAAACATGCTTTACCATGGTGTGGTAGCCAGGCGTCAGTGACTCACCATCACCCGTCGAGTAGTAAAAGAGAGAGAGAGAGAGAGAGAAACATTTTGAGGCGTCAAGACAAGCACACTATTTTTGTTGTCTCATGGAACATGCTTTTAAAATTATAGTCCTGCTTGACTGATTTTACCTTAAGTTTGAATCCTCGCTTTTTTAAATAAAATGCAGATATAGTTAAATTTAAGTCATTGTTAACAAAACTTTTATTAATAAAGTATGCCACAACAAAAAAAAAATATTATTTTGTATAAATTTAGAATAGAGTTTTTAATTTAATCGGGGATGAATAGTCTCCACTTTTTTCATTACCACATCGGGGAATCCGGTGGGTGAACAAGATGTTCGAAGAACCTAGGAGCAGAGCGACCCCAAAAGGTCAGAGGGGGGAGAGAAAGATTACAACACTTCACACAATGACATCGACGACGATAACAACAACAACATCAAAGAAACAACAAGATTGGGCCACAAGATTACTCTATTTTCTCTCAATTCCTAGGAACCAAATAGTACCTCTATTTTATTAGTGTTGGTCTATTAGAGGTGCTCTAAAGAACGTTGACTTCATCGGTGATATAAGCCAGGTGGGTGGCTTCATCGGTGAGCCATACGTTTCATCAGCCAGCAAGTACACTCTACGAGTACCTCTACTCTTGCCATCTTCCACTGATCCACTCCACCGATCGAGGCAGCTCCAGCCTGCCATGGCCATGGAGAAGGCCGCCTCTCCTTCCTCTCCTCCCTCGTCCGGCAGCGGCGGCGGAGAGCCGGCGGCGACTGTCAAGTCTATCTTGATATACCCCATCAAGTCCTGCAGGGGTCTCGCCGTGCCACAGGCGCCCATCACCTCCACAGGTGCCGTACCGTGCCTCCCCTCCGCTAGCTGCTCTGCTCCATCCATGGCGTTCTCTTCCTCCCGTGTGTCTAATCTGGTGCTCCGCCAGCAGGGTTCCGGTGGGATCGGCAGTGGGTGGTGGTGAACGCCAAAGGGAGAGCATACACCCAGCGGGTGGAGCCCAAGCTCGCTCTGGTCCAGGTGGAGCTGCCGCCGGAGGCCTTCGCCGAGGACTGGCAGCCCACGCCCGATTACCACATGGGTATTGCTCGTTGATTCATTTATCCGATTAGTTGTTCTCTCCGCATCATTTTGCTAGTACAACCTGAATGGAACCAATTGATTAGTTGATTACTGATGCAAAAGGGAGAGCAGATTCTGCAGCTACTTTCCCTTGCCATTTGTTCTTGTACCAATTCCAAGTGCTTCTCACTCTTCATTGGGAATTCATGCTGATTGATCAGCAATTGTGACATTCATCTTGTCGTGGTTCTAATACCACCGTCACAAAGTAATGGTGGCTAGTGCGACTCCGAATGGCCTAACTCAAGAGACAATGACACGTGTTTTATACTGGTTCGGGGCTAAATCGGGCTCCCTAGTCCAAAGCAGTTCACTATTCGAGCCCAAACGCCGCATCGGGGTGCGCATAAGCGATCGAGAGAGGGAGCGGGCTCCCAAGTTCTAAGATTGAGGCAAGTGCCAATATGAGAGTGGTGATGCGTTTGAGAAGGACCGGGTGTGTTGCCCCTTGTTTTTTTTCGCCTCAATCGAGAGCCCTACCCTCCTTTTATAGTAGTAAGGGGGATAGAACATGCAAGCTCTCCGAAGTTGGGGCGAGGGGTAGGTGGAATAATACGACACTGTGTATTGTCAGGCGGAAGAGCTCTCCCAACGAGCTCGTTGATTGGCTCGAGCTATTTCAGCTCTCAGCCGCCTTGGATGCCGGGGCCAGTGATCGTCGTTCGTGGTGGTTGGGGTTTGGATGATGGTCATGTGTCACCTCGTCCTAGACTGAGGTTGGAAGCTGGCCCTTCGGCATGGGGGTGCCTATGTCGCTGACGATGGCGTATGGCCGCGGCGCGCCTCCTGGCCATGGTGACGGAAAGCAGAGATGACGGATACGACGATCGAAGCCTGGTTGGCCGGGGTCCTCTCCCGAGCTCTTGACGGCCTTGGATGCAAAATTGGTCGCCGCCGCACGCGCGAATCCCGGTCAGGTGGCGGTAAAGGGTCGCACCGGCCCAATCGTGGTTGAATCGTCCCCGTCGGTATGGGGCGCGATCATACCGTGGATGAGGCACGCGCATCGCCGCCGGTACTTTCGCCAAGACCGCGGACGTACTGTTGTTGGAGTCATCGCGGCATGGGCGGGCGACAGACGGGCCGTCTTTCCGCCACTGTGTCTCCGTGTGGCCACAAAGTGTTCGCCTGTCAGGAGTGGTTGGCCAACCTGCATTTGCGGTCTTCCGCGTGACGCCAGGGGACGAAGCTCAGAAGGGCGCTTGTTGAGGCAGTTCGCTCGAGCTCGAGCTCGAGCGACCGGAGAGAGGTCACGTCCGGAGCTCAGGCGCACTAACTCGAAAAAGGTCGACGACGGAGACCTCGAGCGAGGCGGAAAGAGGTCTTCGCTGTGAAAGAGCCCGCGCCGCATAGCCTACTCTCGCTGTAGGCGGCCATGGGCGCAACCGGCCTCCTACCCCAGCAATGCGGGACGGAGGAGAGGTCCTTGATTAGGATCCTCCTGAGTCTTGATGTCCGAGGGTCTCGACGGACCGGGGTCATCCAAGATATTGATCCCCATTAAAGTAGCCCCCGAGCGCTTGGGAGAGAGAGGAGATCTCTCTCAAACGCCTCGCTTAACGCCACTCGGTGCTGGGGTTCGTGAGAGTCATGTTTTGGTCATGGGTGCGCGCTGAAGCACCTGGTGTAGTTTCCCCAGGCTCCCGGAGAGTTGTGAGCTCTCGCGGAGGCTTTTTTTTTTTTTTTTTTCTTTAGCGTTGTCGTGAGCCCTTCATCCCGTTGTCTTCCGAGGTGTCGGTTCTCCGAGCTCGCCTTGCTTGATCGGCCGCCGATCGACCTCGAGGTACGGGTGCTCGGCACCCGCGCTGTCGAGCCCCCCGAGCCATCGGGAGAGCCTCCGGCTCCCCTAGTGAATTTTCTAATGAGCCGGCTCTGTGGTCGTTGCAACAGCCTCGTGGCGTTCCTCGAACCGAAACGCCGCCTACCACTTTACTCCATCGGTGGTTAATGCGGGCGGTCGCGTGCCCCCGCGGTTGATTGCGCTTGAGAGAGGTTCCTGCATGTCGCTGTTATCGGCGACGGTTTCCTCGCAATCATTGCAAAGTGGGTGGAGATCGTGGGGAGATGCGACGCGCTCCCTCGTGGGAAGGCGAACCGTCGCCCGCTTATAAATGCAATGGCTCGGTCGCGGAGGTGGCATTCGCCTTCCTTCCACACTCTTCTCCTCTCCCTGGAGCCACCGCCGGCGATGGAGGGTCAAGGTCTTCGTGACGCCGGAGGCCCGGGAGGAGGATCGCCGACGCCGGCCAGAGGGTGACCGCTTTCCCGCAAATGCGGCCGACGGGCTCATCCCGGCCCGCCCCCGGGGCCATGCCCCTCCTCCTCCGCCCGGGCCGCCGCCTCCGCCTCCGCCCCCCGGCGGTGATCGCCGAGCCCGCCCGACCGGCCTTCCGCGCCGGCGGGCCGTGGAGATGCGAGGGCGGCGCCTCATCGACACCTTGGAGCAGGAGTCAAGGGAGCGCGGCGCGATCTGGGCGAGAATGCCGACCGGCTCTTGCTCGCGCAGTGAGCCGGCCTCCCCTCCGGGGCCATTTGAGCTGATGTCCGGCCTCGTCGATCCTCCCGTGATTTCGCTGCGCTACCCGAAGCGCAGGCTGTGATCGCTACTGAGCGCCTCCTCGTGAGGCGCCCGCGGGCGTCCGTCGCCGCGAGCGGTGACGGCTTCGCGAGCGTATACCGTCTACGATCGGCGCCGACTTGACGGATCCACGGCTGCTGGATGGAGACTCCGGCGGAGCAGCTTTGCGCCGACGCCGAGGAGTTTGAGGCCACCGCGGAGGTGGTGGTGGCCAACATCGACGCCGACGCCGTCGGGGCAAGAGTAGCCCGCCGAGTCCGAGGCGGCGGCGCCTCGTCCCGGGCGAGGTCTCGCCACCAAGCTTGCCTCGACAAGGACCGCAGGTGCCGAGAAGGTGAACTACCCACCGCCAACGCGGTGCATCCACCCTCCAAGGTCATCGCCCTGCTCGAGCTCCCATAAGGGGGCCGCAAGACGCCGACCGCAGCTTTGTGAGCCGTGAAGCCGCCGTAGGACGCCGTTGCCGCCGGGCTGAAGTCAGAGCTAGGACTTCTTTCTCAGATCTCTTCGTTTTTGTAGTCCCCTTACTTGGTTCATGCACTTGTGCCTACATGTGTGTGTGTGTGCTCATGAACAATGAAGGCGTAAGGGTTAAGTGCACCGATTTGTCTTGTATGGCCGAGGTCTCGACCGTATTAATCGGCGAGGTCTCGAGCTCGTTGGGCGAGGTGTTCTGGCCCGGCGCTGGGCGAGAAGCCGTGAGACAATCTTGTCGATAGCTGCTTCTCGAGTCCGCAGACGCTTCTGCGCACCCCGAGGGGGGCCCTCCGCCTCGCCTCGGCGCTTTTTGCCGCTCTCCTGCGACCGCAGTAGCCCCCCCAGAGCCCCTTGGCTTGGGTTTCGCCTCTTGATGCTCAGGTGATTCCCGCAGCTGCTCGAGCGAACCCGCGGTGTAGTCCCGAGAGGCTCCGGGGACGAGAGGTCCACGCGGGGAGTATAGGTTATCGTTGAAACAAGCTTCCCGCTTACAGCGCGAGGCCGTAAAGGGTGAGCTCGACTTGGTTTTACCTCGCTGGTCAAAACCGAAGTGCTCGTGAGCTGATAGCGGGTGGTCCGGGAGGTCAAGCTCGAGCTCGCTCGGATGTGGGCCACCGGGCGACCTCCTACACTCCAAAGGCGCCGACTTTTACGGTTTCCGAGCTCGCTCAAGAGCTCGTGGGACTCGGTCCTCCCGCTCGTGGAGGATAACCCTGGTCGCCTTTTGTTTCCTTTTGGCAACCCGCTTTTGGGCCAGCGAAAGCCCCCGAAGTTCGCTCGGAAGTTCTCGGGCAAGAGCCGCCGGTGCTGCTTCGCCTTAGCGCCCTCACACTGCGTGGTGTTCGGGCGGCCGCCGAGCCCTTGGAAGCCGGGCCGGCCTTAGAACCCTAGGGATGGCGAAGCTCAAGGATCAAGCTCACATATTACGAGCTCGAAGATTTTTAGCCGGCGCCGAGCTCTCTGGCTCCGCCCCGCGGTAAAAATAGCCGCTGGGATTTTTACCGTTGGGATTTTTCCCCTGGGTCGAGTTATCCCATTAACGCCGTCGCGGACTTCCGCCAGTGGCGATCGTGGGTTGTTAGGGCGACGGTCACGTTGCGCTGAAGCGACGCGGCGTGGCCCCACCCGCGACGGCAAGGCTCTTCGCATCCGATCCGCACCTGGTCTCATAAAATAGGTGGAAATCGGGGCGGATTCACCTTCCTTCCCTTCCTTCTACGTAAAGCTAAAGAGCGGAGAGGAGAAGAGGTTGAAAGGGAGAGAGAGAGAGAACAACTTACTTTGTTCCCGTTTCTCCGCCTCCTCCACCACTCCGCGATCCGCCCCGCGAGCGCAAGATGGGGGACGTGGCATCGCTCGACGGCCACCAAGCGAACCGAGGCTCGGTACTCGCCACGGCTCCCTGCACCGGCGACGGAGGCCAAGAGGGATCCTCCCGCCGCCGCACGAGACGGTTCCCGATCCGCCGGCGGGTACGCGGGTATCGCTCGCGGCCTTCCACGAAGCGCCTCTCGGCGCCCCCGCCGATGATTTTTCCCCGAGCTTGCCGGGTATCGGGCGCCGAAGCCTAAAGACCTAACGCCGAACGGCATCCCCGCTGTTTCGGGCGCTTCACGATGTTGAAGGGTGGGGTGGTTGGGGATTCCCCAACCGGGAGCTCTTCGGTACTTCGCCACGCCAAGATTCAAGGCCCAAGAGGGTTGATGGGGGTTCCGAGGCCCGGCCCCGATCGTCGTCATACACGATTCAAAAGCCGCTAAGGGAAGGTTCATGCGAAGCTTTTTTCAAGGCGATTTCCCCGACGGGGCGAACCTCCGGTGGGGAGGGAGAGTGGTTCTATCTCAAGAACGTAACTTCACCACCTCCGCCGAAGTACACCGAAGACATTCGGCCGCGCGCGAGCGAGCTGTGGGCGTGAAGGTCCGCGACGACCATGCCGCCGCAGCGGAGGCCGGGCGCCAAGACGGCAGCCCGCGACGCCTTGACGGCGTGAACCACATCGCCGGCTCGCTCGCAAGGCGCCGTGCCATCTAGCGGCGACGCCTCCGCGTCCGGGAGATGGAGCCGGGTCTTGCGCTGCTCCAGGAGGCGAACGGTCCCCTGCACGGTCGATCATGGACCGGTGGGTAACCCGTTGACGCGGACGGCGCCAGGCCCCCTCGGAGCCCCCCGTGTTCCTCCCCCCCCTAACGCCGATACGCTGGCCCGTAAGAACTCGTGCCTTATTTGTTTGGGATTGTGGATTTTTCGCTCTCGGTTCCGAGAATAAGTCCGAGCCTTTCCAGTCGGCGAGGTGAGGCCGCTTGTCTCGCGGCCCACCCCTCCCCCCGAGGGCGCGATGCTCGTGAGGCCGGCCGCCCCGAGGAGGCAAAGGCTCGTCTCGATGGCGGCGGCGCTAGCGACCGGAGGGCGCTACCAAAGATCGAAGCGGCGAAACTTCCTCCGGTCGCCCCCGCCCGTGGTCAAGAGACGAAGAACCTCCTCGCCCGGGCTGACACGCCGACGCTTGTCGATCGCGAGAGGAGCCGACGCCCCGCCCGCGGTAGTGTTGCCCGAGCCGCTTTCGGGCGTACTGCGGTATGCTCCCGCTCGGTGGTGCGGAGCCACCGCCGAAGAGGAAAGTATCGCCACGGGGAGCTTCATTGCTGCGGGTCGCAGGGCGCACGCCCGTGGTGCGCTGAAGTCCGATCCGCTGGCGCCGCTGAGGGCGGTGCCGCGCAGACCCGAGAAACGCCTCCGACAGATGAGTCATCCGGCCGGCACGGGTTTTCCCGTGAGACGGCGAGTTTCCGCGATGCCCAGACGATGACGAGCTCACCAGGCGAAGCTTTGAGTGCGGTCTCGGCGCGGGCTTGGGAGCTGCGATACCGAAGTCCGGCTGAGGGGCTCGCCCGCGACGGGCAGCGTGATACCGGGCGGCGGCGGCGAACGCGCTACGGGTCTCGTGGATGATGGCGCTGGCGCCGCCTGGGCGGGGGACCGCCGGCCTTCGCTGCTCGGTGTTGACGCCGAAGCCTCCTTCGCCTTTCCTCTCGGCGACGCATCGCGCGCGAAGTCAGCGCCGGCGGGCGCCCCTCGATTTGATCGTGGAGATTCCTACCGACGGTCACGCAGAAGACCGAGGGGCCGCTGGGGTCCCCGATGCTGCCGAGATTCGCGGCTGCCGAGAAGGAGACGGGCGAGGTCCAAAGACATCTCGGCCTTGGCAGTCACGAGAAGATCGGAGTCGGTGGCTCATCCCCTGATCGGGAGGTTGCCCCGAGTACCCACATCGACATCTCCGACCTTCAAGAAACGGGCGGGAGACCCCGGTTGCGCAGCCGGCGGTGAGGGGGCTCCCATCGGGCTAGCCCTCGAAGGTGTCATGGGTCCCCGGATCCCGCGCGCGCCGGGTCGGCCGAGCGCTCCAAAGGGGGGCAAAGAGATCGCCCTCCCGCCGCCCCGATAAAATGCCAAGGCGCCCGCGCCCACCGAGGACCCGGCGCGGGGCGCGTGTTCTCGACACTTGTGCAGTTCGAGATCGCCATGGCCTTGGTTGTTCTTCCTTCTTCTTATGTTTCCCGCCTGCTCATGTGGTTGTGCTTTTCGGTATGCAGGATTCCATCCGAGGACACAACCGGGTCGATACACTTTCACCGAGGGTCAGGGCTTTACCTGGGGAGCTTGAGCTGCGGTAAGGACATGAGCGAAGAGCTCGCGCCGGCAGCCAGCATCACCCCTTGAGCGCCTGACCCGAGGGCGCCGTTGACCCCGTCCGGACGCGGAAGGCCGGGCTCTTCGGCCGCGCAAGAGGGAGCCGGCCGCACCCGCAGAGGTAGCTCAGCGAGAGGAGCGGCCCGGAAGCCCCCACCCAGCGGCAGCGCAAGAAGATGCAGAGGAGCTCGACGCTCCACCGCTTGCTTAGACAAGGAGCTCGCGCTCGGCGGCCGAGCAAAGGGCGGAGGCCCTTTATAAGTGAGAAGACGGATCGCTGAGTGCTTCGGCCAACGCCGGCACGCCGAGCTTGCAGTGAGCATTGTTGCCGCTGCCTCGCCAGCTTTCATCCTTTCAATGTTTGAGGTCGATTGTCCTTCGATGGGACTCGCCAGATGATCGCGGTGTGTCGTCGGAAATGGGTGTCGCCGCCATGCCACGATTGCGGAGAGGGACCGCTTAACGACGAGAACTTAACTTCGCGTAACGAGCAGAGCTCTGGCAATGAAGCCGGGAGTAAGCGGCGACGCTTTCTCGCCTCGTGATCCGGGTCGTGATGACTTCTATCATTGACCCATTTTCTCGCCTTGCAGTGAGAAGGAGAAGGTCAAGGCGGCCAGTGGTCGAGACCGCGGGAGCGGGATCTTGCTTCCGCCGCGCCACCCCGGAGCATACTCGCACCGCTACCGCAGGGAAGGAGGCGGACTCGGGCAGCAAGACCATCGATCTTGTCGGCAGGCGGTTAAGGGAGCTCGAGCGCCCAGCTCGTGGCCGCTAAGGCCACTAAGAGGCTGAGCTCAAAACAGCGCTATAATCTCCACCGCCACCGGTGACGTGTGTGATGTCCTTGGTGTTGAGCGATGGCGGACTGGTGGACCGGTCCTGAGATCCTCACTGGCAGACCGAGGACGCCGTCGCGGTGGTTCACAAAGGTCGTGAACGTTATCTTCAGCCATTATCCAAAAGATGGACATCAAAGCGGGGGGCGATGGGCGCCCGGGTGTCGATGACGCCCAAAACCGAAAGCAAGGCAGCCGCCGCGAGGTCGCCCGCTAGAGTTGTCCGGGAACTCTTTAAGCTCGCCACGCGGAGGCCTGAGCTCGAACCTCGCCGTGGAGGAGCCCGAGCAACCCGGGTCGAGGGCTCTACGGCGCTTCGCCGCGATGTGATGGACGAAGACCTCCATCCGCATAGGAGATAGGAGCCTCTGAGCCGAGCCAATTTTGTAGTTAGTTTCCAAGTCCCTTGTAAATCCAGGCTTTTATTGTGAAGGTTTTAGGGAGTTCGTGTCTCGTGTTCCTATCTTGTGTCCCCTCGCCCCAACTTTTTACTTTAATTCATGTTTCAAAATCGATGACGGGCCATTTCTCGCTAGTACGGGGCGATGAGATCGCAGCGCGCGCCATGCTTTTCGCTAACGAATTGCGGACTTAGTTGTTCTTAGAACATTTAAGGAAGAGGAGCGCTGATTTAGGGCACGAGCTCGTTGTCACGATCTTTGTGAGAGATTTGCGAAAAATTGGTGTAGTAAATCGATGGATGGGGTGCGCGCCCATTCCTAGCCCCGCGAGCAAGGGCGGCCTTTGTCGATGAAGGCCCGCCGTTGCTCGCAGCTTAAGGCGTGATTCGAGATGCTTGCACGTATCTTTGCATCGAACCGGGTGTCTTATTGAAATTTTACAAATATGATATTTCAAAATACATCTTAAGGGTAGAAGCGACGTAGCTGCTCGATGTTCCATGCGCTGGTGAGGATTCGCCCTTGATGGTCCTTGAGCTTGTACGCGTTCGCCTCAATATTTGGTCGATGATAAAGGGACCTCCCATGGCGCTGAGAGCTTGTGCCCCGCCCTTCGTGCTTTGACCTCGCCGTAGGGACGGGATCGCCGACGCCGGGTCTTCGCCCCCGACGTGTCGCCGGTAGCGCCGCATGGATTGTAGGTACTTGGCGGAGTGGATGAGCGCGATATCACGAGCTTCGCCGAAGCTGGTCCACGGCGCTCGAAAGCCCGGGTTATTGTGCTCGCCGGTCCGAGCTCGGGTGAGCCGTATCGAGCTCGGTAGAGAAGAACCGCCTGACCAAGACGAGGAAGAACGGGTTCGTCCAAAGGCCCCGCGCTGGTGTGGTACCGAAGACTCCACACGACCGCTGAGCTCGACCAGCCATCGGCGGGCGCACTTTCGAGCCTCCCCAAGATGCGGGACTTCACGCCCGAGGATCATGCCGCTGGCTCGCCCACCGTCCGCTGGTCCGAGGATGGCCGATACGGCCGCGGTCGACGCTGATGCCGCGGATCGCCGCACCGATGAAGACTTCCCCACGGTTGGTGCCGCTGTCGGTGATGATCGAAGTTCGACCGGGCGGTGGATAATGCCGGTGAAGAACTTGACGGTCTCCGGCTCGACATCGCGCGATGGGCATGACTTCCGATCCACTTGAGAACTTGTCGATGGCGACGAGGAGATGCGTGTATCCTCCTGGCCGTCCTCGGAATGGTCCCACCATGTCAAGACCCCGCATCGCGAACGGCCGTGAGCGGATCGCTTGAGGGCTTGAGCCGGAGGTGTGTCCCTCGCTTAGCGAAGAACTCGGCAGCCCTCACAACGCCGGACGACTCGAAGTGGCGCCGGCGACCGCGGGCGTCGCCAAGAGAAGCCTTGACGGAAGGCTTTCCCGACGAGGGCCCGCTGGTGCCGCGGGATGGCCGCATTCTCGCCTCGCTGATCTCTTTGACGAGCTCTGACCATCTTGGACGGTGATGCAGCCACGTAGAACGCCGCTTGCCCCACGCCTGTAGAGCTCTTCCCCCACGAGGGCAAAAAAGCCTTAGCCCTCCGGCGAAGCCGCCGCGACGCCTCCCGCCCGGGAAGCCGCCTTGCCCAAATGCATCGTAACAACACGCCGCACGCCCAATGCCGGTGGCTCGACCCGACCACCCCCGAGCTTCCGCGAAGTTAGCCCCCGAGCTCAGCCGAAGAGCTCGCCGCTTGCAAAGTCTCTAGCGTCGGGGCGCCCTCGGCGCCCCGCGCGGACGCCGGTCCATGGGGTCCGCCGGGAGCTTGAGTTCGCGCTCCCGAAACGGGCTCCCCGAGCCGACCGGCTTGTGTTGTCTCGTGCATGAAGACTCCCGGGACCGGGCAGCGGTCCGACGCGAGCTTGGCGAGGGTGTCGGGCCAAGCCAAGTGTTGAGGTTGCGGGTGGACGGCTGACCTCCGCTGCGGAAGTGTTCCTCCTCGAGTTCCTGACCTTCCTCGGTGGTACGCGACCATCTTCGGCCGACGTTAGTGAACCTCTTCATGACCCGGTTTTGACGAGCTCGAGTCTCCCCTGACCGAGGTGCCGGATGAGCGAAGCCAGCGCACTTCGTAACCCGCTCACCAACGCTCAGATTCGCCACGTTGTTGGACGCGGGAAGTGCAAGCGTATCGAGTATTTCATGCGTACTTTTTCGAGAGGTGAAGATGAGGCCGACGCCGCCGCCATACTTCACCGATCCGGGGCGTAGGGGTCCAAGACTGGATGTCGTCTGCCCGGGCGGCTGCTCGACCCGGTCCATTCGCAATGAAGTCCGGCAGAGCCCAGACTTGATGGCGCCTTCGGGCACATACGCGATTTCGCCCCATGAGCTCGATTGCCCACTCTGGCCATCCCCCGTGACCTCGGCCGCTGGATGACCTCCCCGAGGGATACCGAGACGACGGCCACCGGGGGAGTCGGCAGTGTCCGAGCTTGGAGCTATGGGTGATGAGCAGCCGCTAACACACGAAGCCGAGCCGTGAGTATCGAAAGTCTTGGTGTCGGGTGAGACCTCACCGACGGCACACCGGCGCCGTACCTTGAGCGCCGCCCCTCCTCTCTCCCCGACGACGAAGCGGTGCTCACCACCTTCGAGGTGGCCGCGATGTAGAGAAGGATCGGCCATTAGCTGCAGAGCAACGAGCACAAAGCGGGTCATCGGGCAAGGAGTTGTTTCAGGGAGTCGAGGGGCTTGCCGGGCCTCGCAAGTCCCGTGAGAAGCGCCTCGGGTTTTCTTCTCAGCCAGCTTGTAGAGAGGGAGGCTTCGCCTCCCGAGCCGCTATGAAACGACCGCGCCGCGAGGCAGCCCGTGAGCCGCACGCATTTGACGCTCTTAATCGCCCCATGTTCGTGATGGCGGTGATTTTTTCGGGTTGGCTTCGATGCCGCCTCTCCGAGACGAGACAAGCCGAGCAATCTTCCTCGTGGACCCTCAAAAACGCATTTTCTGGGCTGAGCTTGACCCCGTATTCCTGAGTTTGGCTGGCACCTTTTCGAGGTCCCGACGCAGCTCTTTTCGAAAGGTTGCTTTGACGACGATGTCATCGACGTAAGCTTCCTACAAGCTTCCCGAGGAGCTCTTTTGAAGACTTTCGCATACACCTTTTGAAGGTGGCGCCAAAGATTCTTCAAACCGGCGGGCATCGCCACGCAATGTAATGCGCCAAACGGAGTGATGAAGGAGGTGGCGAGCTGATCGAGCTCGCTCATCGCTATCCGGTGGTAGCCGAGTAGGCGCCGAGAAAACAGGGGTTTCGCACCGAGGTGGAGTCAACGATTTGGTCGACGCCGCAAAGGAAACGGATCCTTTGGGCATGCCTTGTTGAGGCCCGTGTAATCAACACACATTCTCCATTTCCCATTCTTCTTCTTTGACTAGTACAGGTTGGCTATCCACTGATGATACACCTCCTTGATAAACCTAGCGGCTAAGAGTTTATCTATCTCCTCGGCGATTGCTTGGCGCCGATCGTCATCGAAACGCCCGAGTCGTTGCTTCACCTACCGAGCTTCGGCTTAATGTTCAAGGAGTGCTCGGCGACTTCCCTGCATGCCGTGCATGTCGAGGCCCCACGCAAACACGTCGAGGTTCAAGCTGAGAAAGTCGACGAGCTCTCCCGCCCTCCTAGGAGGAGAGCTCGGACCCTACGCGGAGGGTGTGGGCCGTCCCGATTGACCTCTATCTCCTTACGGCCCTTCTGGCTCGAAAGTGCCTACGGCCTTCACAGAGTTCACCGATGGGCCGATCCCCGGTCCGCTTTGAGCCCGGCCATAGCCTCGTGCCCGCGGTTTCTTGTGCTCCTGGGAGTCCTCCGCACCGGCCCAAAGCCGGGTCCTGGGCAGCATCCGTCGATCTCGACCAAGGCCAAGCAGATCGACGGCGGCGGCTCGCACCAACGTGCGTTGCTCAAGGTGGTCGACGTGATGACCCCCTGGGTCCGGGATCTTAAGCTTGAGGTAGGTGTAGCTGGGGACGGCCATGAATTTCGCGATAGCATGGCCGCCCAAGAGCGCATGGTGGGCTGCTCCTGAAGGGGAGCACCTCGAACGTGAGGGTCTCCTTCCTAAGTTATCCGGGTGCCGAAGGTAACGGAGGTCGATCCGTCCGAAGGGACCGCTTCGCTTCCCCGCATTCACGCCATGGACGTCCCGTGAGGGGCGGCGCGCTTTGTGATGCCGAGGGCTTGGAGGCGTGGACGCAGAGGAGGTTGAGGCCGCCGCCGCCCATCAACACCTTGCCGAGGCGCTTTGGTGCCGATGATGGTCGACGACGAAGCGGTACCTCCTCGGATACCTAACGGTGGGATGGTCGGGCTCCTCGGCATAGATTGCCGAGCCCCACCACTTGAGGTAGGCGGGCCGCAGTTCTGAAGAGAACTGGCGCCGTGAGCTTCCGGCCGGCGCTTGACTCAGAGTCCGGGGTCGCCGAAGACGACGCTGACGGCGCCAGTCCTCGATGTAGACGCTTGCCGCCCCCCGTCCCTGGCTCCCGCCATAGGCTCGGGCGGTCACCCTGGCGCCTCCCCGGGCCGCGCCCATCACGTGCTTCTTCAGAGCCGACATACCCTTCATCTTGTGCTTGACGGGCCCTCGTGATGTGGGCACGGGCCTCGAGCATCTTGTCGGCGTTCCTTGTGGGCGAGGCCTTTTCCCCTTCTGGGGTCTTTGGCGCTTTGTCCGCGATGGCGACAAACTCGCCGCCGCCGTCGCGGGGCGCTTATTCTTCTTGTTCTTCCTCTTGCGGGGTGGGAGCGGATCCACCCGCGGCCCGCCGTCGTTTGGCTTGCCCTGCTCCGGACGGCGAGACGCATCCTCTCCCCGGCGTGTCCTGGCGGGCGAGGTCGAGGAGCTCCTTCACGGACCGGCTTGACGCCGAGTCGCGGATGAGACTCTCGCAAGTGGTGCCGAAGGTAAACGCGGTGATGATTTCGAGTCGGAGGCCCTGAGAGGTTGTTGCAGAGTTTGGAGAAGCGCCGATGTAGTCGCAGAGCTCCCCTTTCTTCTGCTTGCATCCCCCGAGAGGTCCCACGCCGTGCCTCGGGCCCGCGGCAAGTGCCCCGGAAGTTACCGACGAAGACGCCCGCAGATCCTCCCGGGCCGCGGATGGTGCCCTCCCAAGAGGTGCTCGAGCCAAGAACGAGCCGACCAGCAAGATAGAGGGGCAAGATGATGAAATAATCGCCGTTTAAGACCTCCGAGCCTTGACAACCGAGGCGGTAGTCTTCGAGCCAGTGGCGGGTCGGCCTCCCCGCTGTACTTCGCACCGAGGTCGGAGCCCGAAACGAAGGGAAGGGGGCGCCGTGGCGCGAGCCGGCGCCCCCGGCCTCCCCTGAGCTCGAGCCGCGCCCGCGGTCTCGCCGAGACGGGAGACGACCGGCGCCGCCCGCGTGCCGCGCCCTGTCCGTCGCCGCCGCCGTGACGCCCGCGACGGCTTGTCGCATTCCGCGGATGCTTCTCGAGTCGCCACGGGCGGTGTTTGTCGCCGCCCCCGGGGGCGCCAGACGCGCTGGCTTCCGCCTTCCGCTGGGCGTTGATGGTGTCACGCGGCGCCGCGGGCCTCCGCCGGGACCACGGCTGGGACCTCTCGGGTGAGGAGGCCTCGCTCCTCCCGAGTCGACGCCGGCGAGCGCGAGCTTGCCGCCGCCAGACGCCGCTCCGCCACGAGCTTGACCTGCCGTGGCTCGGCGCGGCTCGGGGTCCCTGGGACCGGCAATGCCCAGGCAACGCGGGCGGCCGCTGGTTCGGGAGGCTCTCCCGACCGGCGGAGTTGTTCGGGTATCGCCGCAGCTTGATACGGTCACGGACGCCCGCGTCGCCCCCGCTTCTTTGGGACGCCCTTCCTCCTTGAGCGAGGAGGGCCTCGCGCCTCCCGAGCCGCACCCCTCCCGAGCCCTCGAGCTCCTCCGCCGGCCTTGACGTGATCGACAAAGCGGCCACGCTGGCATGCGGCGAGTTCTCGGGGCGTGTGCTCGGAGTCGGGGGAATGGTCGCCGCGACCCCCTTCGGGGCGTGGCACACGTAACACCGACGTGTGGGTCGCAAATCGTGAGGCTCATCCCATCGAGGGCGAGCTCGAAGCCATGGACCGACGCCTTCCGGGGTTCATCGCCCAAAGGAGGGAGACCCGGCCGCCTATCGGGTACATCTTGGCGTATGCCGTCAGAAATTCTTCCACCGCTAGCCAAGGCCCGCCGGCGAGCTGGGAGGGCGACGCTGGCGATGGAGAGGTGACGCTTTCCGAACAGCTCCAGTGAGGCTCGCCCCGAGGATGTCGGGGAGGAGGTCCTTTGATCAGACGAAGAAACGATCCGCCGCCGCTACGGATGGGGCTAGCGGGCTTGGCGGAGCCTTGCCTCATGTCGGCGAGGATGGAACCGTGGCGCCGCTGAGGCGCCCGGGACGCCCCTCACGCCGCACGGGCGGTGTGAAGACGCGGTCAAATGAGTGACTTCGCCGGCTCGTGCCGGTGAAGTCGGCGGTGCCGGCAACGCCGCCGCCTCCGGCCGGGCGATGATGAAGAAGCCATCGAGTGGAAGATCGCCGCATTAGCGCCCCTACCACGGGCGCGCAACTGCCGTGGGTCTAATACCACCGCCACAAAGAATGGTGGCTAGTGCGGACCGAATGGCCTAACTCAAGAGACAATGACACAGTTTTTATACTGTTCGGGGGCAAAAATCGGGCTCCTAGTCCAAAGGTGTTCACTATTCGAGCCCAAACGCCGCATCGGGTGCGCATAAGCGGATCGAGAGAGGGAGCGGGCTCCCAAGTCTCTAAGATTGAGGCAAGTGCCAATATGAGAGTGGTGACGCGGGTTTGAGAAGGACCGCGGTGCGTTGCCCTCTTTTTTTTCCTTGCCCCAACCGAGAGCCCTACCCCTCCTTTTATAGTAGTAAGGGGGATAGAACATGCAAGCCTCCTGGTTGGGGCGAGGGTAGGTGGAATAATACGACACCGTGTATTGTCGCGGAAGAGCTCTCCCAACGAGCTCGCTGATTGGCCTCGAGCTATTTCTCGCCAGCCGGCTGCCTTGGAGCGCCGGAAGCCGTTGATCGCCGCTCGTGGTGGTTGGGGCTTTGATGATGGTCATGTCACCTGCCCTAGACCGAGGTTGAAGTCGTCCCTTCGGCATGGGGGTGCCTATGTCGCGACGATGGCGTATGGGCCGGCGGCGCTGCCTCCCGGCCATGGTGACGGAGTTGAGTTGACAGACGCGACGATCGAGCTCCTCGGGCCAAGGTCCTCTCCCCGAGCTCCCGACGGCTTGATGCCGAATTGGTCGCCGCCGCACGCCAATCCTGGGTCCGGTGGCGCAAAGGGTCGCACCACCCCAATCGCGGTTGAATCGGTCCCACTCCGCATGGGCGCCATCACACCGGGATGAGGCACGCGCACGCCGTACCTACTTTGCCAAGACCGTGGACGCATCGTTGGAGTCATCGCATGGCGGGCGACCGACGGACGGCCGCCTTCCGCCACCGTGCCCCTCACAAGGGCTAAAGGCCCGCCGTGAGTGGTTGGCCAACTCCCAGCATTTGCGCTCTCCCGCGTGACGCCGGGGGACGAGCTCGTGGCCGGGCGTTGTGGCAGGCGAACCGCCGAGCCCGAGCTCGAGCGACCGGAGAGAGGTCGCAACCGAGAGCTCGAGCGCACCAACTCGAAAAAGGTCGACGACGGAGACCTCGAGCGAGGCGGAAAGAGGTCTCCGCCGTGAAAGAGCTCGCGCCGCATAACCTACTCGCCGTAGGCGGCCATGGGCGCAACCGGCCCCTACTCGGGAGCGGGTTGGAGGAGAGGTCCTTGATTAGGATCCCCTGAGTCATGATGTCCGAGGGTCTCACGGTTTGGGGTCATCCAAGATATTGATCCCCACAAAGCTCTTAAACAACCATGAACGTTACAAAGGTTTGTTTTGAAATGTGTTCACCGATTAGCATTACATTGCATTAGCTAGAAACCCCTCCTTTTCTTTGTCATATATCTTTTCACCACCAACCTGATTTCATGGTTGATTAGCATCGTGATTTTGTGAAAACTGACAAATATCTTTTTGAAAATAACACAACTTGAGAACTTGTGATTTAATGGTTGATTAACATTCAGTAATAGGCAGTGTGGCAGCAGATGGAAGATCTAACAGTAATATCAAACTGTAATCATGACCAAATCCAAATATAACAGTGTGGCATTATTTACGAGAAAGCGCAGTACAGACAAGTCTTGAGATAGTATGACAGCTTATGGCATTATTTTTAGTTAAGTCAGACACCTACAGCTTTGGTGTTCTACTGTTGGAGATTGAGAGTGGATTAAAGATCAGCTCACCACATCTTCTCACGGATTTTCCTAACCTTATCGTATAATATGTAAGTACTGGGTGACATTCCCTATCCAGTACTATGAATACCTCTGAAAATATACTCGCTGAGAAAATTCTCTCTCTCACAGTGCACTGTCCCCCGCCCCGCCTCCCTCCTCCCGGGAGCGGCACGGGCGGTCCTCCAACCCTAGCGCCGCCACCCCAAGCTCCACCGCCAGCCCGCCCCGCCGCCACCCGAAAGGAATGCCGGAGCCCGGCCGAACGCAAGGGAAGGCGCAGCGGGGCCTCCTTTCCCCGCTTAGGAGTTCGACCGGTGAGGAGGCCTGGCCTGACGGATCGGGCGGCCCGCGGCCACGCTAACTCCAGCGGACGGGTCGCCCCCCCGGGCTGGCAGCTCTTGGCGACGGATCTGGTGGCTCCGCACCGCCCGCCATCCTAGCGGGACTACCGCGGTGGGGCCCGTGGCGGAGTGAGGGCCGCCACAACGACGCCTCGTCTTGGCGCCGAGGGGCGATCTGGTCCTCCGACGACCGTAACCGCCTTCCAGGCTGGACCTGCGCGCTCCGGGCTGCATCGACGTAGGTGGCGCAGTGTGCTGGTGGTAGTGGGTGGTGGTGGCGTGTGGTTTTGGTGGTGGCAGTGGGTTGGTGGTGTGGACCGGGTGGCCATGGCTGGGGCCGCCGGCCTCTCGTTTCCGGGGCATGGTGGCCGGAGTTGGTGGAGCTAGGGGCGTTTCAAGGCGGCGGACGACTGGGTGGCTGCAACAAGATGGTTGGTACCCCCTCTACTCGACGACGCTTCCCGTATGGCGCCCACCGTGGTGGTGGGGCCGAGGCCGGGGCGGCGCTTGCCGTGGTGTCGGGGTGGTGCCTCAGCGGTGTCTGGCTTCTTCTAGTACAGGCGGTGGTGGTAGCGGGGAGCGTGCTTTTCCGCATGGCCTCGGAGTGCGACAAACATGGTGCTGAGCGGGCAAAGCTTCCACCGACGCCGTTGTCAATGGCGATGCCGGTGGCGCCTTTTGACGCCGCCGCCCTCGCCGGGGCACCATTGGGAGTCATCATGTTCTTGCAGCACCGGGTCGTAGGGTGAAAACCTTGTCCTTTTTGGACGGCGACGACGGGTACTGGCTGGCGCCCGTGGTCCTCCTTTGGAAGCGCCGCATCCGAGACTCGCCTTGGCTTGGCCGGTAGGGGCTTGGTTGGTGGTGATGCTCGCGGCGCAAAAGCTCGGGTACGCTTTGGTCCGTGATCCCGGGGTCGGTGGTGGCCGTGAAGGTGCAACTTGCAGGTGAGGCAGCGTGGTGGCGGTGGCTGGAGACCTGTGGTGTTGGGGGCAGTCCTTTCGCCTTTGCCGCCCCTCCCCCTTTGGTCTTCTATGGCGGCCGCATCGCCGCGCCGAGGGAGGCCGGTTTCACGTGGCCTGGTTGGCGGGGTGACGAAGCTTCGCTACTTGCGTGGCCATCCTCTCCGTGACGCCCGCTGAGAGTGGCAGCGACGAAGTTGGGTCGCCGCTTCTCCGCTGTGAGGCGCCGGTGGAGTTGGCGGTGGCGGCTATTATGTGGTCGATATCCCAATCCAACCGAAAATGGTATTGATGGGTGCTCTGCTGATGCCTCAATCCAACCGAGCCGAGCTTTCAAGTTTTACTTATTTTTCCATCCGCCTAGTTTGTTAGTTGAGTTGGGCGAGTTGTCGTTGTTGGCGGCTCGTATTGATGTCCCAATCCAATCGAGCGGTTTTCATGTTGAATTTTTTTTGCCATCCAAGTGGTTAGTGGTGTGAGTGCAAATGGAACACTCCCATAAGTTGAGTTGAGTGAGCGCTAGTTGTGGCGCGAGTTTGAGTTGATTTGGTACCTAGGTGTACAGATGGAGAAGGGTACCCTCCACAATTGTATGGTTTTTCCGCCCGGTTTCCGGTCAGAAAGTTGGGCTGGCACTTGCCTTTTCCTTTATTCGCCTAATAGAAATCACTGCAAACCTTTTGTGGTCCTTTTCGAAAAAGAAAAATTCTCTCTCCATTCAGGCATGGAACTTATGGAAGGATAGGAAAACAGAAGATTTGGTGGACTCATTTGTTAAACATAATTGTCCGCTCTATGAAGTTACGGTGCATCCATATATGACTCTTGTGTGTTCAAGATAGTTTGAACTGTAGGCCACTGCCACTCATGTTAGAAGTTTTGTCCATGCTGGCGAACAAAACCATTCAGCTCCCGATACCAATGCAACCTGTGTATTTTGCACGTCGGGATGCTGAACGTGGAAGAACCCGCAACACTGGGTAGTCATTGAATGTCATGAGCTTCACGGTCCCACGGAGATAGAATGACGCTTGGTGTTGACTGTACATGGACGGATAACTGAATTTCAGAGCGTTTCTCTGCCTTTTGAGCTTATTACACGCAAAACACTAAGGTTCAAGTTGAAGGTATGTGAAAAGGAAGTTACTGCATCTTATTCATTACATATTGGTGATATTTATATCAACATTGCCTGATTTCAGACTGATATTTCTACTCCACAACAGGTTGCCTTTTTTATCTTCAGTTACTCTGTTATCTACCAGATTCATAAGAGTTTTCCCCTATCCTAGCTAGGCTTGTTCTGAGTCAGCATATTTTTTCAATAACGCTAGTAAATTGGAACGTGCTCCACCTTGTTTGGTTATTTCAGTAGACTAGAAGAATCAAATCCACAAAGTTCAGACAAAATAAAATGCACCATCTTCAGAGCTGTTTTCAGCATTGTATTTGTTGGACAGTACAATCTAATCAGGGCTTCAGAGACCACGGCCAGATTAGAGAGAACCACTGTAGTAGTACATCTCCTCATGACTGCGACCATGCATGGCGAGCACGGCGTCGTATCGCCGTGGGGTGATCGGCGGCAAGGGCCCATGAACATCAGTTAAGCTATATATACAACGACGGAGGAGGCGCGGTAAATCTTGTGGCACGGCCTGTAACCTCCGCTGGTACGCCCCTGTCAGCAGCCCTGCTCAAGGACTCTGCCTACAGGAGCGGGACAAGATGAAGGTGATCGGGCCTCGCCGACAAGGCCCAGAAGGTCGGCTCGGCCCAACCCCAAGACGACGGGCCCAGACTGGGTGGCTTGATCTACAAGAGGAGCTGAGCCAGGAGGAGTAGGTAGCGAATTACCAATTGTCATTGTACTCGTCTTCTACCTCCTACTTCCTCCTTCCCCTGTTCTCTCGCGCGGCGACTTCGCTTGTACCCAAACCTGTATTCGCCATGAACTCGAGCTACTCGAGTAAATTCGTGAACCTGTCGAACATTGTGCTAACATCTGGTATCAAAGACTCGCCTCGAATCCTGAGCCCCTTCCCCATCGCCACTTTACTCGCCGCCAAAGATACTCTCTGAAAGTGGATCCCAACATCCAGCCGGCCCTCGACCAGTTCGCTAGCCTCAACAAGCGCCCCTCGACGAGCAGGTGAGTCCGCCTTCAACAAGCGCTTCAACGAGTTGGAAGGCAGCCTGCCGACCGCAACCGCCTCGCCGACACCCGCATCGGGCGACGCCTCGCGCCCGCGTCGCGACGGAGGCCGCCCCTCGCAGATCCCCAGGTTGCCGCCGTGGTGGAGGGCCGGGTGGCGACGTGGAGGCCACCCACGCTGACCGCGACGCTGACTTCGACGTCGCGCATCACCACCCTCGAGTCCTCCGTGGGCCATGTCGCCGACGAGTGCATCGCCAGGGTGGAGTCGCTTGAGACGGAGACCCGCAACCTCCGCGAAAGTGGCAACCCGGCGCCGACGGCATACCCGACGACATCCTCGGTACGGTGAAGAAGATCGAGAAGTCTGCTGCCCCCCCGTGTTCGACGAATTGCCTCCCGGGCCGCCCCGCAGCAGACTATGGCGGCCGCGCGCCATCCGCCGACCATCCGCCACCAAGCCCGTCGTTGGGCCCTGCGTCGGATCCGGGCCGTGGACGGCCCGGATCCACGAGCCAATCTCCGGGCACGCCTCACACCTACCCATCCCCTCGTTTTGTCGGCCGTTCATCGTGCTCACCATACACCAAAGCACCACAACCCCCGCCCATCCAAACGTCCCAACCTATGCAATTTCCAATTTCACACATCAAAACCCAGCGCCCACCCATCCCAGATCCTCCACCCTGAGCATCCATCGATCCTACCACTTTTGCTTTCACCCAAACACTACCAGCGTTTCCACCACCACAACCACACCCGCCCGACTACCGCCTCAAAAACCACCCCACAGGCCGCCTACCTAAGGTCCCCTTTCCTCAATTTGACGGGGATAACCCGCGTCGATGGAAACACCGCGGCCGAAATACTTTCGCATGTATTCTGTTGAGGAGTCGGTCTGGATCGAGATTGCTGAAATGCATTTCGACGGTCCCGCATCGCTGTGGTACCAGTCCATCGAACATCAAGTCCATATGCTTAACTGGTCCTCCTTCTGTGCACTGCTGCATGATCGCTTCGATCGTGTACGCCATGAATCACTGATTCGTCAAACCTTCCACATAAACATGACCACAAATGAAATACCGACATACATTTCCCGCTTTCACTGAACTCACCGACCAGCCAAAAGTTTACACCGTGCATGATGAACTCTCCTTCACTATGAGATTCCTAGATGGTCTTCGTCCTGATATTAGAGCTGCTGTTATGCTTCATCAACCAAAAACACTCGATGCTGCCGCAAATCTTGCTTTGATCCAGGAGGAGGCGTCCACGGCGTCAAGACCTGCTCGCTATGGTGATTGGTCTTCTTCGTCCCGTCAGCCAACTGGACAGCGGTTCCAGCCTGCGGGTCATAAGCTGCCACTGCCGTTTCCACCTCCACATCGCCCAGCAGCTGGGGGTCCTCTAGTTGTGCCACCTGTAGCGCCGACTGTGCAAGCCCCGCCTGTGGCCGAGAACCCATTGGCAGCTCTGAAAAGGTATCGCCGCCTGTGGACTGTGCTTCAAAATGCGGTGGTAAATGGACAAGGGAACATCGGTGCCCTCCCCGGCGTCATATGTGGCGTAAATTTGGGACCCATTTGAATCTGATGACATTGAGGAGCCTCCTACGTGAGATCGATGCACCGCCGAGCAAGTGTTTCCTCTCGCCGTGAGCAAGGTTGCGATGAGGTTCCTCTTCATCTTCTTCGGTAAAGTGATTCAGTTTTTCTCGTGAAGTTCAGGGCCTTCCAAAGACGCATTCTCATTGATTCCGCAGCGCCGTTTCTTTTTTTGAGTCCTCGATTAGCAGCCCAACTCTCTCGATGTTATCATTCAGCCAATGGACAAGATTCAAGTTGTTGCCGGTGGGGGTATTCTCGCATCTTCTCGCCTTTATTCCTCATCTCCAAAGGGTCCTTGGGCGGTGGTAATTTCACTTCTCGCCCCGAGTCCTACCTATTGGTGCTTTTGACATGATTGCTCCGCATGAATTGGTCGGAGTCATTCAGCCCAATGCAAGTTCATTGGTCTCGTAAGTGGTTTGTGATCCCTTATGATGGTCATTAGGTGTGCTCGCAGGGCAACAACTCCACATTACCCGACAAATCTGTTATTACACATCCGTACTACTGCATAAACAAGGATCTGCAGAGCTTCAAGATCTTGCCGTACCACCGTAAATTCAGTCGTTATTGGATCGTTTTCGATGGTCATGGAGTTACCCCCAAGGTTTGCCACCCTCACGGCCGTGCAACCATTCTATTCCTTTGATTCCCTAAGTGCCCAACCGTGTTCATTCGCCCATACCGCTACCCGCCGGCACTCAAGGATGAAATCGAGCCAAGTTACGAGATGATGTCTCGTGGTATCATACGGCCGAGTACCAGTCCCTTCTCCCCTCCCGGTTTTATTGGTCAAGAAGAAGGACGGATCTTATCGCTTTTTGTGTGGATTTTCGCAATCGAATGCGACATGTACCAAATCTAAGTACCCAAAGGCTTTTCGATCACCGGTGGATGAATTGGGGCATGCTAGTTGGTTCTCCACTGATCCGAGGGCCGGCTTCCACCAAATCTTGCCGCAGTGCAGCGAAGAGCCGAAAACTGCCTTCGCACTCACCGCGGTCGCACGAATTCACTCGCCATGGCTTTCGCTTGACAGGGCGCCGCACATTCCAGGTGCCATGAACACTACTTTGGCGCCCTGATTGCGTAAGTTTGTGATCGCCTTCTTTGACGATATCTTGGTATACAGCCAGATCCTACGAGGAACATCTCGTACACTTGGAGTGTGTTTTCTTGGTTAGCAAAATGATCACCGGCGCCTAAAGCTATCTAAATGCAAGTTCGCCAACGACAAATTGCGTGATTCGGGGCACATTATCGAGCACGCACCTGGGTCCACCGACCTGGAGCCAAGATTGCCGCCATCTCGACCGCCAACACCGCAAATGTAAGAGCACTGTGGGATTCTCGCTCACCTGATATTATCGCAAATTCATTCGCCACTTCGGATTGATTGCAAAGCCCTCACCGATTTATTCCGCAAGGACTCACTGCTTATATGGACATCGATCCATGCTTCGCCTTCCAAGCTCTCAAAGATGCTCTTTGTTCTCGCCCCGGTGCTTGGGATTCCAGATTTTACTCAGCCATTTCACTTAGAACCGATGCTTCCGGCTATGGTGTGGGTGCAGTCAAGCATGTAAGGGACACCCGTTGGCTTTTCATCAAGAAACCACTAGCACCACGTAATCAAGGGCAGTCTGCTTACGAAAAAGGAATATTTGGCAATCCTCATGGCAGCTTGACCAATGGCGCCACTACTTACTCCAATCGAGTTCGCCATTCATACGCACCACCACAGCCCGATCCACTTAAACGAACAGCGCTTGCACACCCGACGCCAAAAGTCTTCACTAAACTGTTGGGCTTGAGATACAAGGTAGTTTACCGCCGTGGCTCGATAATTTGGCAGCCGACGCCTCTCGCCGTGACCCTCCCACAAGCAACCGATGACGCCTTCTTCGCCATCACACTTATGGCTTCAGAGTTGCGCACATGGTACCCCGATCGACCCCGAGGCTACAAACCCCGCCGCAGCAGCCATCGGTATCCCCAAATGGCAAAGACCCACTACTCGCTCAAAGATGGGATCATATTCTACAAACACCGTATTTGGCTCGGTTCTAATACCGCCATTCAGCGTAAAGTGTTGTCGGCACCGCACAAGAGTCCCCATTGGTGGCCATTCAGCGCCCAAATACATATTAGAAGCTGAAACCTTTGTTTTATCGCCCGGTATGCGTAGCAAGATTTCAGCCTTGTTCAGACTGCCGACATGTGCTCAAGCCAAAACCAGCACCGCCGAGGTTATCCCGGCCTTACAACCACTTGAGGTTCCTACGGGCTCTTGGCGCGCCTCACTATGGACTTCTCAGAGGGTTTACCAACGCCCGGCTCTTATGACTCCATCTTGGTAGTCGCCGACAAGTTCTCTAAGTTTGCCCACTTCATCCCTTTGAAGCATCCCTTCACAGCCGCAATCGTTGCTCAAAGCTTTCATGGACAACGCCTTCAAATTGCACGGTATGCCTCTCAAAATTGCATCCGACGAGATCCCCTGCTCATGAGCCGCTTCGCGCTACTTTGATTTGTCCGGGACTGATCTACGCCGCAGCACTGTGATCATCCCCGGTCCGACGGGTCAAACGTAACGCCAAATCGCTGTATGGAGACTTTACCTGCGCCTGCTTTCACACATGCCGCCCGCCGCAAGGCTCGCTTGTTATCTTTGGCCGAGTACCGGTACAACACGAGCTGGCATTCATCTCCCGGGCGCACTCCATTTGAAGTCCTTTACGGTTGCCCTCCTCGCCACTTGGGAATTGACCCCGACGCCGCGGCCGCCGCCCCCGACCTTCGTGTCCGGCCGAAGAACGTGAATTGATGAAGGCAATTGTCCACCAGCACTTGTTACGCGCTCAAGGCCGGATGAAGCGCCAGCCGACAAGCATCGAGTTGATCGAATTCAGCGTGGGTGATCCGGTCTTCCCGGCTTCAACCGTATGTGCAATCGCCGCTTGCCCGCTCTTGTAACAAGCTCGTCCTTCCGCTTCTTCGACCCTTCAAAGTTCTCAAGCGTATTGGGCCAGTGGCATACAAGCTCGAGCTTCCGCCGACCGGCCATTCATCCCGCCTTCCATGTGTCTCAACTCAAGAAGTCCTCTGCAATCGTAGTCAGTACACACACCGCCGCCTCGCATCGCTTCATCCGGCAGTACCGTCCGCTTCTCCAACGCCGCCGACATCCGGCTCTCATCCAGTGGAACAGTGCCGGTGGAATGGTCGGGCATGCCACCGCCTCTGGCAACTTGGGAGTCCGTGGAGCAGCTCGCCAACAGCTCCTCGCGACGCCTTGGGGGGCAAGTCGATTTCCAAGACGGGGATCTGTCGCAGCCCCGCCTCAAGGACTCGCCTACAGGAGCGGGACAAGATGAAGGTGATCGGGCCTCGCCGACAAGGCCCGAAGGTCGGCTCGGCCCAACCCCAAGACGACGGGCCCAGACTGGGTGGCTTGATCTACAAGAGGAGCTGGAGCCAGGAGGAGTAGGTAGCGACTACCAATTGTCATTGTACTCGCCTTCTACCTCCTACTTCCTCCTTCCCTTGTTCTCTCGCTGCTATGACTTCTGCTTGTACCCAAACCTGTATTCGGCCATGAACTCGAGCTACTCTGAGCAAATTCGTGAACCTGTCGAGCGACAGCTAACAGCCCCTCGGCTGCTTCGCCCTCCGCCGCCCTTGACCTGCTCTCCGGCAGCGGCGGTCCGCTATTTACTGCATGCAGCAACAGAAACAAAAAAGATTTGCCTGGCATAACGTGATTTGTGCACACGGTGTTGATCTGATCCATATTGGGAGCACGGTACGATTTTGAGGCTCGTCATCTATCAGCAGTCGTGTACGTAATGGGAGCACATTGTTAGTTAATAATGATAAGAATTTATAGGGTTTCCCATCTTAAAAAACGGTCAACGAACGTGTTCACAAAAATAAATTTATAGGGTATGATTATCAGCTCAAACAGGCAAATTAACTGTATCATCACTTGATTGAAATCTGGAAAATGATCAAAGGCAAAATTAATCACCATCCCATTACAACTTGAACGACTTAACCATAGCACAAAATTAAACCGAGTGCCATCATCCATCCATATCCAAACACACATAGCATACGCGGCATAAATAGCCTAGCCTTTTTGACGACACAGGTAAGATTTAAACCTAGCAACTTGCTCATATTTATCTAGCTAGCTAAACCTAGCAACTTGCTCATGTTTATCTAGCTAGCTAGCAATCTAATGTCTTGGGCGACCAATGAAGGGAATAATCGATCACGAGAAGAACTTGTAGGTGGAGGCGTTGACGATGATCGACCGGAGGCCACCAATGGGTGCAAACACCGTCAGGAGCACGCCAACTATGATGCAAAACTGCAGTCATGTCAAAGGCATCCAATTTATTTGTTAGCACATATAGTATCAAAGGTTTACCAAATTGCAAGTGGCATAAATAATAATGCACCATCTACATTCTAACTAGAGGTAAAACAAGACAAAAATTGAAATGAGGACTCACCCAATTGATGAACCAAGAGAGGCTAAACGCCTTTGGCTTCTTAATCTTCAACCATAGAATGCAGGGAAGCTGTTTGGTCGTGCAGCGATTTAGGTTCAGTCAAAATTAGCAAGTACATCAACAAAATGAAGTGCTTAGACTGGGTTGAAAGAAACAGATAGAAAAATATAAAGGATCTCTCACATAGTAGGTTGTCGGCGCAAATGCGAAGCCACCAAAGAACCCTAGCAATCCCCAAAGAACGGCACGGCAATGCCAACCAGAGCTGTGAACACTGCACGTACGACAGAAGATGCATGGAGCAACAAATAAATGATGAACATAATAAGCCAAGTAATAGGTTTTAGTAGACACTACACGCTCTGCATATAATCAGATCATCAAATCAGTTAAATGCTTGAATGTATAAGTACTTACCAACATAGAGTGAGCGTGTGCTATCAAACGGAGACGCAGGCCTGGGGTGAACCGGAGTTTCTTCACCAGGAACGTCTCGAGCATGTCGAACACGGGCATGGCATAGATCTATTATATATGATGTTGTGTCATCGATCGATCACAAGGAATTAAGGTACGTAATAAGCTGCTGTCACCAATGCAATGCATATGAGATTTTGGGACCTGGTAGCTGCCGATGACGTGGATGACGACGAAGATGTTGGCGGCGGCAATGAGCCAGCGTGGCTTCTCGAGGGTGATGAGGATGTTGTCATCGACGGCGTTGCCGAAGACGTAGTAGCCGACGAACGCGACTGGGAGGTAGCAGATGGCGACGACGATGTAGGCGAGGACGACGCCCTGCCACATGGGCTTCTTGGACGGCTTGTCGGGCGTGGACGGGATGGTGGCCTGGATCTCCAGCACGACGTTGTGGCCCGCGTACGCGAAAGCCACGTCCCCCAGCGCGCTCAGGAAGTTGAACGTCTGCCCCGTCGCCGTCGACGCCTTCATGCTGTAGTCCACGTCCGCCTGCCGCCCCTTGTGCGCAGACGCCGCCCATGCAACCGTCGAGTAGCTGCATATATGTATACATACATTGCATGAATTATGTAAAAGTATTGATTGAGTTGATCATGATCCACGATCCAAGTAGCAATGACAGATAGCAGAAGATCGAACCTGAGCGACATGATCGCGGCGGCGAGGGAGACAAGTGTAATGGAGTTGAAGTTGGGGAGCTGCGAGAGGAGCAGGTGGATGGAGGCGAAGATCATGATCCACGAGCTGGTGCGGAGGGGGTTGCAGTCCGGGCAGGCGACGGTGTAGCACTTCTCGAACGACTTGCCGCCGGTGACCATGTAGACGATGCACACGCCGACCTCTACGATGAGCTGCTGCGGGACGACGATCCAGAGGCCCAGCTTGTCGCCGAACGCGTGCTGGCCCAGCTCGTGGTAGCGGTCGAAGCGCTTCCCTGGGACGCACTCGTGCATCTCAACCATCTGCCACAGCGTGTACAGGGTGATCACCCAAGACAGGAGCATGGCGACGACGCCGGGACCCCTGCATGCATCCATTCAAATCCATTCGTGCAGATCGAAGAGCAGATCCATTATCCATCAATCAATTGATTAATCAGTATCAGTAGTCACAATGCAAGGCGTTGTTAAGATGAATGTAGGTATATATATACAAGACGAGATGAGATGGATGCATATATACCATCCGAGTTCAGACATTGCGTAGGGCAGGCTGAGGACGCCGGCGCCGACCATGGCCGTGACATTGTGGAAAGCGGAGTACCACCACTTTGCGTTTCTAGACGAGGTGATGGGCAGCCAGTCATCGATTTCCTTCCCCTTCTCCGTCGACATGCTCGAGGGCGGCGCCATCTCGCGATCTCGGATGGACGACGACACACCAAGGGAGAGGGAGAGGAGGACGCGGTCAGTTAGTTACGGCCGCCAGAGGGAGAATGGGATCTGGACTGGAGTAGTTAGGAGAGATCCTTCGTCCGTGGATATAGATATAGGATCCCGTCGCCCCGCTCAGATCGCCTATTCGCACGGTCGGAGATCGCCCATTCGCACGGTCCCAGCCCACCACTCGGTTCCAGTAAAGGAAAAATTGTGTGGGCGCATCGCTCACGGAAGCCAGGGTGAGCGCCACCTCTGCATGCCGCCTGATTTGCATCATACGGTGACTCTCATTAGGTTAGTTTAATCCCTCGGCCGCCGGCTCGTTTGCTGCTCCCGATCGGCTCCTCATTGACTGGCTCGGCTCCCGCGTCAAATGTTGAATCCGACCGTATCAAGTCAGATCTGTACGGTTGTTGTATCTGACCGTATCAAGTACTAAACAACAAAGCTTTGACATGTATGTTTCCAGCTAGTACACGCAGTGCTGTACGATCATTTTTTTAATTAAAGGCAACGCAGCTGCTGGCTTCAATCCCAGCACATGTTAAGTAAATAACAGATTTGTATATATCAGAAATCATTCATATAAGAGAGTACGGTAGAAATGCACCGCAAAATAGCATGTTTTCATAGATAAGCAGCAAAATAGCACAAGTGTAGTTCCGATAAATTCAAACTTTAGTCAAACTAATACAATTCCCTTAACATCAAAATGAATCATTATTTTTGCACTCCATCAAAATGTAACTTTCTCGCTGCAGCTTGCGTGTAGCATCTTGATCATCTCCCATTAAGAGTCTTGTGTATCCTCCTGGTATGTATGGAGCAGCCAATGTTGAAGGATCATCAAGGGTATTGAACTGTACCGTTGTATAATTAGCATATCCAGCTTTGCACGAGAGGAGCATCTATGGTTGAGGAGGACCCAACATGTTCGTCTCTTATTTGTACATCATTACCTATAATGCAATATTATTTATATATGATAATACAATATTTTAAAAATGTAGACATAAGCAAAAACTAGTATAATACCTTTTTTTACCACCCTTCTTCTTCTTCCCCCTGCATTCTTTTCAACGGCATTTTTAAAACGTGTATTCTTTGGTCCTTTTATAACTTCGGGATTCTAAATGATATAACACCATTTAATGGTTGTTGGACATTTTCAATTGGAATTGGAGAAATCTCGCTGGATTTTTCATGCATCTCGCTAGATAGCCATCCGCTTCCAAGCTGAAGTCAAGTATGACTTTCTGCAATCTATCAAGAAGTTCTTTTGCCGCGAACACTTCAATGCAAGAGATGTGGCCTGTCGAGATATAAGGGCTTCTTGTGTTTTCAAATCTCCCATCTCAGTTCCTTGTTTCTCAATATAAAATCCACTTTTTGCATATTTTGTCCATCGAGGCAAAATATATTGTGATGGCAAATTGTATACTCTATTTGTGTTGAAGACTCTAAGAGCATGCTTGCATAATAAACCTGTAAGACGAGTTGCAGGTTACTACATATTACAGACTTAAAATGTATAAATTGAAATATAAACACTACACATACCTATGCATTCAAACATTCGACAAGAGCATGTAATGGTGGAATCTTCAATGTTAAATAATACTGTTGCTCCACGGTTCTGACTCCATATACTTAACAAAGAATGTCAAGTTTGGCCCCACAGCTTCCAACAACTCACAAGTCGAGTGTAAACTGCCTCTCTTAAATTCTTCCTCAAACTCGAATACATCCGCCTTGTATATGAATTAGCTGCATCCTTTAGCATTGGTAGATTTGGAATGTATGGAACCGGATCTTTCGACGTGAATTAAAATCAGCATCCAATTCATTTGCACGAAGACTAGCTGCAACCTTCTCACATTCTACAAGGAGTTCCGAAAGACCAAGTTTCCTCGAAATCTTTTCTTGAAGACATTATTCATACCTTCACTCCTTTGGGTCGAATTCATGTCTCGCAACGTAAAGAATCACGGTACACTTTGCAGCCCACTTTGCCCCTCAAAGTATATAGGTTTGCCATCCATGAATTATTCTCAAGGCTGTATTTAGCCAACAATCCATGCCATTTCTCTATGAAGTAAGTTTCGTCCTGTCTTCATACACACAATTTTTTTGAAATCTGATAGCAACTTGTTACCTTTCTTATCCGCCTCATGAATAACATGACTAAGATGTTTAGCAGCATTTAAGCAAATGTGCCACAAACAAAGACGATGTATTGTATCCGGGAATACAAAAGCAATTACTCCCCGCCATAGCTGCGTCTTGATCTATAAAATTGTGTTGGGGTGCTTTCCCCGACATTGCTGTTAGAAACGTTTCAAAGAGCCAAACAAATGAATCAATAGTCTCATTAAATAGAAGTGCACACCCAAAAATTATTGTTTGCTTGTGATGGTTGCAACCAAGAATCGGAGCAAAGGGCATTTCAAACTTATTAGTTTTAAATGTGGTGTCAAATGAGACAAAGATCACCAAAGCATTTATAATCCATGATGGACTGACCGTCCGCCCAAAAGAAATTTGCTATACGACCATCTTCCTTGTCTACCTGAACTGCATAAAAAAATGATGGATCTTGTAGCTGTTTATTTCTCAGATATTCTGATAGTGTTTGTGCATCATTGGCTTCTAAGTACTCTCTGCGCTCGCGCCCAATCTCATCATTGCAATCCATCTTGAGCGGAGCCAAGCCAGTCAATGAGGAGCCGATCGGGAGCAGCAAACGAGCCGGCGGCCAAGGGATTAAACTAACCTAATGAGAGTCACCGTATGATGCAAATCAAGCGGCATGCAGAGGCGGCGCTCACCCTGGCGTCCGTGAGCGATGCGCCCACACAATTTTTTTCCCCAGTAAAGGGTCTCATGGTGTACACATGTCAACAATTTTTCACTCCTGCGCTACAGATGCGAAAAAGAGTGGCAACGGTCAGTCATATGTTCCATGTGCGGTAGCGGAGGCCGATCGGCTCTGTATGGAGTATGGATTATGTGTTACAAAAATTGTGATTTGTTATGCATCGACGATGAAAAAATATGGCCGCGTTTTTCACTGCCTCATTGAAACTTTCTGTTTTTTCTTCTTTCTCTCCGCATATCTGTTCTCTTCGTTGGACAATGTCAATGGCCAGTACAACATTTTTTAAATAACATATAAATGATAATGATGTTTAAGAGTATATAATACATTGTAAATAAGTAAATGAAACCTTTTATATTTTATTAAGGTTGAATATTTTTCTATTGAAGATAGAAGCCATTTTCACAAGAACATATACCAATTTCACAAACCATTAAGCTACAATAACATTTTTTTTCTAAAATAAAAACAATTTTCTCTTTGTGAAAATTTCCTAAGTGAATATTAAATACTTTTTGTTCCCCATGCTCGGGAAGAACTAATGAAGAGCAATATCTTGTGAAAAATAGTCTTCCTAGCACTCTTTTCAATCTACATTTACTTTCTGAGGATTTTTATGCTAGAACACGATTAAAGACTAGGTTGCAAAATACTTTTTGTATGTTCGAATAGTCACACTTCATCAATTTTAAACAAATTCAGCTAAGAGAGTGTTTATCATCCGCAAGACACAAAGAAAGTAGAGGCGCAAGTCAGAAAAACCTCAATAAAAACAAAAGGTACACAAGTACAAGTTTAAAAAATACAAACATTGTTATGAGGCAAGAGCAAAGGAAGGCTTGAGATCACAGGATAGGATAGGTGAAAGGATCAAGATGCCCAAGAGGGGGGGGGAGGGGTGTTTGAATTGGGCTAATCTAAAATTTTATCGCAAATAAACAACATATTAGCCCATATTCACCCTCTTGTGCCTAAGTGTGTTTCTAGCAACTAATGCATAAAGTTTTGCACCCTAGGTTCCAATTCCTACTCTAGCATGACAATTCTAGGAATGTGAAGACATGAATTGAATTGTGGAAAGTAAATGCTCAAAATAAAGAGAGAAGAAGAACACGGCGATGTTTTGTCGAGGTATCGGAGAATTGCCACTCCCCACTAGTCCTCGTTGGAGCACTCTCGCAGGAGTATCGTTCCCCCTTAGCCCTCGCAAGGACCAAGTGCTCTCTACGGGCTGATTCTTCGACACTCCGTCGCAGTGAATCACCCACAACCACTCACAAGCTTGCTTGAGTCATCCACAAGCACCACCGGATGATCTTCAAGCCATGAACCGCCACCAAGCCGTTTAGGTGATGGCGATTACCAAGAGAAACAAGCACGAACTCTCACTTGACCTCACAATCCTAATGAGAAGAGTGGATGCACACTTGTTTACTCCCTAGCACTAATGAAGTCTTTAGCCTTGGATTATCAAATCACTCAAGCTTCACTAGGCTCTTGCTCTCCCTTGCTCCCAATGTGTTCCTTCAGCTAAAACAATGGGCTAGAGAGGGAGCAAAGAGGAGGGGGAAAGGTATATATACGCCCCCACTTCAAATTCAACCGTTATGCACAAATGCGGGTTACGAAGTGGCCGGACGCCACGGCCGGTGTGTGGCCGACGGGTCGGGCCGGTTCAAATAATCCTCGAAAGCCACTGATCGTTAAGGCTCGACAGGGCGCCTCCGGCGTCGGCCGAGCATCCGGGCCGATAAGGGACCCTCTCGGACCTCTTTGGAAGTGATCGGACACGACCAAGCCGGCGTTCGGTCCAACGTCGATCGGCGTCCGGTCGCTGGCGTCCGCCACCGAAAACCCTCAAAACAGCCGAACGAGATTCTCTCAAAACGAAGTTTCTTCCAAGTGATCTCCGGGTCAACTCTAAGCTACCTAGTGCTAATATGGACAAGTGTGCACCATACTAAACTTTAGACTCACCTAGGTCAAGCTACCCATTTGTAACCACCCCCGTCTTTTTGTTTCCTCTTCTCTTGCTTCTTCGACGGTGGAGACGACCGCGCTTGGTACTTATGGCGGCGGCGGCGCTTGTTTTCTCTTCTCTCCTGGCGTCGCATTCCTCTCTGGTGTTATTCTCGAAACCCAAACTTCGATTTGTTTTAATATGCATTTACCCTAAGTTCGTTTTTGCATTGAGATAGGCTCTTACTAGGACTAGTATGCAGAGATTTGACTAGCCTAGTGCCTGTGAGTTGGGGATGCCTTGATGTGACCATTTTGCTTTACTATAGCAGGCTTCAGCTCAATCTTGTTACTCAGTCTGGCCCTTTTTTTTTTTTTTTGGCATCATAGTCTGAGGTCTATTCAAATAACCATGTCAGGTTAGAGTTGTTAAGGGAAAGGGACTGTAGGTGCTTCCCTTGTGCAATAATATTTTGCTGGCTGACTTTTACAGTTGTACTAACATTACACACGTCTGGTCGCATAATAATAGTGTTTTTGCTGGAAGAGTATAGCAATTCACTAATAAAGTTGCCTTGATTATGGTTTGGCTGCAAGTGTGTGTTTACTTTTAGTAACCATTGAACTCAATGATCTAGTGTCTCCTGAACGCTCAATGTTTTATTGATGTATGGTCTTCTGTTTGGTGATCCAGTTATTCAATGTGCAGGAAAACCTCTTGGTGTTGTGGTATGGTTTATTTCTGAGAAACTTCTTTATTTGGTGATGAAAATTATGTATATGGGTATGTGTGTTATGGTTGACCACTGTAGTTACTAAATCTTTTTTTCGCACGGATTGCACAAACACAAAGGTTCTACAACATTGAGAACTTAGATGATCCAATTTTATCCATAGAGGAGGTTGTTTAAAGGTGCAGCTATTTGAAACCCGACCAATTCTTCTTCCCCAGAATATTGGTTGTGTTCATATTTAAAATAGTAGTTGTCAGAAAAAGTCGGGTTTAACTCTTTGTTTTTCTGATTTCCTTTTCCTGTATCGAACATGGTGCTTTTTATAAAAGCTGGGTTTACCTTTGTCAAAAAAAAAAAAAAACTAAGTCTTGGAAGTCGTTCAGAAATTAACTTTCAGTAACTTTTAAGGGGCATTACCATTTTGTTTTTGGGATTTCTTTTAGCTAAATGAACTCTGGAATTATAAACGCGTATTCCATCTATGAATGTTTTGAATGTGATTATATGGTTGTCTTGTTTTACCTAAACTCAAAAAGGGAGTTAAGTTTCAAAGTTTAGACAATGATCTCATGCTACATAAATGCTACCCTGGGTGGGTGTAGCTGGTACGATCTCAATTGGGTGGGTGTAGCTTGCACAGTAGAAAGCTGCATTCTTTCTACACTAGTGTAATCATTAAGGGGGTGTTTAGTTAGTGAAATATTTTGGGTTTAGGTGCTTTGTAGCACTTTTCGTTTGTATTTGATAATTATTATCCTATCATAGACTAACTAGGCTTAAAAGATTCGTCTCGTACTTTTCAGCCAAACTATGCAATTTGTTTTTTTTATTTACTTATATTTAATACACCATGCATGCGATAAGAGATTCGATGTGACAGCAGATCATAGCACTTTTTAGGATGACTTTTCACGAACTGAACACGTCCTCTGTCACAGGTTATATTCCATTTTTTAGGATTTGCTAGCATGCTTTCTTATGTGCCCTTCTTTTTTTATTTAAGAAAAAAGATCTACGTGAAATGGGATACTTGATGTATAAAACCAATAGAACATTCAAGTTTCTTTGATAGAACATTAATTTTCCTATGTAGAATATCATAGTTTTAACGATAGAACATCAAATATGCCTTACTTGTTGTCACATTATGTTTAAATAAAATAGAACGTTGAAGTTTCCTTGATAGAACGTCAATCTTTCCTATATAGAACATCACAGTTTGAAAGGTAGAACATTGACGTTTTATAGTTACAACATGGTAGATATTTTGTTGGTTTTTGTTTTTTTTGTTTTTCCTCTTGTATTTCAGTTTGTATAGGATTATCTTAACTTTAACCAATAATAACAGATTATTTCAGATTCTTTGACAACTCGTTCAAAGTACATTGCAGATAGTAACTTCGAGTCTCATGCTGTGAAGCTCACAATACATGTGACTTAACTTGAAGTCGGTGTTAATGCAAAGGGATGCGAGTCACTGTTCTTTCGGCCAATAATATGATGCATGAAAATTCCTTCAGTAACCCAAATAATGTAAGACGCTGACTGCTTTACTAGCTCTTTGGTATTGCAACCTTCTGAACATGGCCTTCATTGTTATCTAAGTTCAGTTTATTTACTGAACTGAACTGTTAAATTCACTTGTCTGTTAAATTCATTTGTCTTTAGGAAAAAGATACACGGCCCATCTCTTCGTCAACTCCTTGCCGTGAAGCTAAAAAGCTAAAGCATGGCCACGATCTTATTGCATTTCCACGTAGCAATTCACTTGTCTATTAATATTCCATTGTATGTTGTGCAACGAAGATTTTATTTGCACCCACGAGATTGGTCATTACCCAGTGCTTGCTTTATCACTGATGGTTATCAATCATATTATTGTCATGGTCAATTGGTCATTAATGTGGCTTGAAACAGATTATGCTAATATTGTGTAGATTATAATATTTGTTCAACTACTTCCTAGCGAGAGAAGTAGTGGGAAAGAAGAAAAAGAAAGAAACACTCACAATTTTCTGGAACTAAAGTAATTTTTAATCTTTTGTTTTACCAAAACTCACGTATTTTACAAAGTCTAAAATATATTACAATGGTTGGCACTGTGTTTTCAATCTAGAAACAGTCAAAACCATCAGCGAAGAATTAAGCTTGTAGGCTTAGGAACAAGAAAAAAACAGAATTCCAAACATCTTCCAAGTGAGCCTGAACATAGAAAGAAAATGGGTCTTAAAAACCCTATAGGAAGAAAAAACGGACAAAAAAGCCCACAACAGATAGTGGGCCGCGCCTGGTCGGCGCATGCATCCACGCCGACCAGGTCGGCAGCTAGCACAGCCCTAAAAAGGTCCCATATAAAAACTGTTGATATTGTTGAATTGATCCTGATCCTTCGGCAAGAAGCAAGAAGATTGTTAGTGCTTATGGCCCTTGTCAGGCCCGTGACTTCAGAATTAGCATCAGCCCATTTCTTGGTGCGTACCCCGAATACCCTCCAAAAGAAAGCTCAGCCCATACCAAACACTTGGATATATCCAAAAAAAAAAAAAAAATGTCCATACCAAACTCACCATACACAAAACCAGTATAAAGCCAAAAAAAAAAAAAAAAAAAAAAAAAAAAACTGTGTCAAAATATTAACACGTCGATTGCTTTGTATACAATCAAATAAACCATAGCAACATTACCAGTTACAAAACGTACAGCCCCACAGTTTTTACAGGTTATCGGGCAGGTTTATAAGCTTAATAATTTTGAAAAGCCTGAGCTGCCTACTCGCGTGCAGCCAGAACTGGCATCCGAGTCCTGGAGCTCGCAGAACTGGCGCTCTGCCACGAGGATGGCTTCACCCTCCCTGCCATCAGTGCAGTAGCCACGCCAGCTTTTATGTTCCGCCTCTTCAGCACGAGGTCGAGTTTACCATTTGATGCTGAGCTTGATGACCCCGGAAAGATAGAGGCAGCTTTGATCGCTGCTCTCTTGTCCTTTCTGCTCTTCTCGAATTTTGATGCAAACTTCACTGAAGCCGCTGCAGTGGCATCTTCTGCAGAGGGAGGCAAGAGCCGCACTCCGAGGCCCATCTTTCTTGCAGACTTCTTCTCCTCAGCAACTCTCTTTTTTTGGCTCTACATAAAAACACAAACAGGTGGATAAGAAATGTGGTGATTGCATGACCTATGGTGGGAATAGTTGATAACTTATAGGAATTCATTGGATGACCCTAAGACGGTCGCGCAGTTCTCTGTTCAGAGCATAATCATCAGAGTGCCGGCTGTCAGAGAGTCGTTGAAGGCGAACTAAAACTGGCTCAGCTTCTTTTTTCTTCCGAAGATCCTCTTCCTGATGTTCAAGCCGATACATAGGATCCGCGAGCTTGTCTCGATCTGAGGAAACATCCGTAAATAAACGCCATGCATTTTAAACAAGGGTGTCTCGTGTAATAAAATAAATCTTAACAGGGTTGAACCTTCATCTGCTGGCAGCAGCAATGTCTCTGCATCTTCAACATCAAAATCTTCTGTTTTCTTCTGGGCCCCATTGATTATGACATATTCAGTATTCTTTGGGTCTGTCTGTATGACAATTTCATGCTTGCAACAGGGTGATTTCATGGTGAAGCTCCATATCTGTCAAATAGACATTTGGTGAAACAATGTCAGAAGAGTATAGGGAGAGTGATTTACAAGAACATGTGAAATTAAACAGCAGAAGCATATGGAAAGCTCCATGCATTAAGAATTTCTCAGATTTCAGAAGAGAACAAATGAAGTTTGTTAGCATGTATAATAACATGCAGACCTTGTAAGTGATATGACTAAGGTTGCACCAAGAAGTTAGGACTGATTCCTTTTACAGAACTAGTATATACTATATTACTTACTATATACATTTAACTAAATGGTTCTACATAAACCATAGAAGGAATTAAAGCTACTGCATAAAAACATTCTTAATTCTTTACATAACAGGACTTTTCTTCTTGGGGAAAAAAACTCAATATAGGCAAAACAGATACATACAAAGAAACAAAGAATCTTGTTATTATTATACATCAAATGACAATGGAACCCCCTAAGTAAGACCACATTTCAGAACAAATAAGGCAACAGGCAAAATAAATTGATATATTAAACAGAAACAGATGCAGGTTGCGTACCCACATAGGTTGAATATGAATATTAAGGCAAGATTGCAGTTATTATCCAAGTGATTACTTTTAAAGCTGCTATTGAAGGGAAAATCTAAAAAGAATCTTGTGGTTCTCAAACGGAACAGATTAAACAAGAGACAAATTCTGTTCATCTGATATATTACACTCGTATGTGCTGTTATGTGAAGAACCTATGGTATCGCTGTCTAAATCTTGTTCAGAAAAAGGATTAAGCCAGGAATAAAATAACTAAAGATACCATACTCAATAAGAATGATAGAGACAAACAGACATTAGATTCAGGACAACATGAATTCTAAGCCTATTAAAGCTTTAACCATCAGAACTGAAATATCACATTTTGAAGGATAAGTTCCCCCAAGGGCCTGCTGAATAATGTAGTATTTTCAAACTATGGTATTTAAAAATAACAGTTATGCATACCAATATTACAGTCTGTCATTTCTCAACAAACAGTTTTTTGCAAATTTGTGTAACTGGTAATAGAAGCACTGTACATCAGTCAAGCTAGTTTAATAAAGACAAGCAGCACTGAGGTCTGAAGCTGACAGGCTAATTCATTAGTTCAAAATGTTGAATCACTATCTTCAACTTTGTCAAAAGGAAATAGGTCAAGCACCAATACAATGAACTAATGAAGCCTACAGCAAGGATATTATGGTTTATCGAATGTCACGAAATGACATTGTTTTTCACAAATTGGTCATCAACCGTTTATTTAGAATGAATAACATTGAATTGAATGTTCATCAATACTAGGTTTACTGGTTGCAACTCCTGAAGAATACACCACAACAATTTTGCAGAAACGTTCTCATCAATGATCATTGATTGGTAGGCGAGCAGATTTTAGGGCTGAATTTATTAATTCTAATTCAAAACTTAAAGAGGCATCCAGATAAGAAAAGATATGGTGGCCCCATTTTGGTGCCGAATTCTATATTCCTATTGCATACAGATTAATCTAATAAATGTTATTTTCAATTCATGAAATAACAAAATGCATTCTAAGGCAAGCACAAAGTTATGAGGCACATCAGACAGATAGATTCCTGACTGAAGCTAAACCAATATACTGGGGTTTGATAAGTAAATATGTAGGCTAAATTTAATCTATGCCAAAGGAAATTCAGCAGATTTATCACAATCAGCAAATACCAATCAATTGAAAAAAAAATGAAAACTCTTCTTATGCTGTGCATAGCAATGTAATTAAAAGTTGTCCGATAATAAGTCATGTACCTTGGTAGAGTAATAGTTTCCAACTTGTTTCTTCTCAGCATTAAATCTTACTCCCTTGGCTATCATGGAGTTGCATCCACCACACCAAATGTTAAAAGGCATCTCAAATCTGCATGATGAACCCACCAACGGATGAACAAAAATAAAACTAGAATAATGGTTTTGCCAAAGAATTATGTAGCCCCATGCAAAGAAGCAAAATCAATAGTGATGTGAGTATGTTTACTTTATCTATCAGCCACTTTAAATAATTTAATAAACATATCTGTGGTAAATGTGATACTACCCTGTATTTCAGACAAAGGCAATCTGATGAATTGCATCAAAATTCAGGGCATAAGCACATAAAAGTAGGATCAAACTGCCAAACTACTTGTTTGCATAAGTGTTCCATTTCTATCCATACATGCCAGTCATGTACTCCTCATTTGTTATTTACTGAATCCTTTTCCCCAATGTCCCACTGTAGACCCCCACCCCCAAAATCATACAAATGAACATATGGACATGCACAGAGAGGTCGCAGCGGAAGCATGTAGAGCATGTGGGGTTCATATAATTTGCAATTATATATGTTAATCATGTAATGATTGTGTTAATTGATTTAAAATCAATATGTTTGGCTCCCCACAGGTTTTGAGTCCTGGATCCTCCACTAGTGTACATAATCTAACATCACATCCTTATAAAATCAATGTTTCACCGTCGAACCCCACCCCAAAATCATGCAAACAAACACAGGAAACAAACACATGGACATACACAGAGGCGTAACAGCACATCCATGTCGAGCCTGTGGGGTTCATATAATTTGCAATTATATATGTTAATCAAGTATGCTTGGTTCCACAGGTTTTGAATCCTGGATCCTCCACTAGTGTACATAACCTAACACACATCCTTGTGTATGATCAAACAAGAAAACAATGTAGTGTCTCAGAAGAAAGAAACCTTATAATCAGGATGCCCTGGTCGAGCTTCCTCGCCCGCTCTCTGAGCGCATGCTGGCCATGGAACTTGTTCAGCCCACCCTGGCCAAGCACAAACATGAATCAGCTGCCACAACACATAATAAACCAAAATGAAGAGGCTACACGATGTTTCATCGACGAAGAGAACCGTACCTTCTTGGGGCTCCATTCCGGCGGGTAGTAGAAGTTATCCGCTCTCGCGGCGGCGAGCGACGACTGCAGAGAGACAAAAGAATCGATTCGTCAAACAATCGAACCGGCGGCGAATAACCAAGCATCATGCCCCCGACCGAGACGGATTTTCCACCAGATTTAGGACAGATTTGGGAGGTGGGGAATAGGGCGAAGCCCCTAGGGTTAGATCTCCAACGTACCATGTTGTCTCCTGGGTGGAGGTGGAAGCAGGGGAGACGGAGATCGGCAAGGATGCCAAGTTTCCGGCGGCGGCGGCGGTTATGGCGACCGTGTCGAGCGCGGCGTCGAATCACCCTGGGAGATCGGCGGCCGAGGACCGTGAAGGCAACGTCGGGAACAGGGGCGGCGAGGCGGCGGCTGTTCTGCCGTCTCCGTCTGTTTGCTTCGGGTAACGGCAATGATTGGTTCGTTCGCGTTGGGGGCAGCGAGACTGCGACTCGGGCACCGCCTAGCTAAAAAAGGCCACCTCTGCAACCGCTCCTTCAAAGCCCAATAGGCTCGACAGCTTATGGCCCAGATTTTGGAGCTGTACACTTTCAGCATGCAGGCCCATCAGCCTCGGGCGTCCGGACGCGCCCTGGCGCCGGACGTCCGGGCGCTATCGCGGCCCAAAAACAAATTAACAACAACCCTTTTTTCGGGGATAAAACACACAAGGCGACAGGTCTACAGCCTCAGTGCCAGTCCGAGGAGCTAGGCTAGTGCTGTTGTGCGAAGGAGCCGAGGCACCCGGCGCCCGGCGCAAGGGCCTCATCTCCACGGGAGCGAGGATCCAAGGCGGCCATGGATCACGGCACGAGCACAGTAGCCCGAGGACGGAGGCAAGGTCCACCTCTACCAGTCCGCGCTCCACACGGGCGCTGGCTTCACACACTACCGCCGTCTGTGGCTTGGGTGCAGGCAAGGCGTTCGACGGAACGCCCCCAGCTACCAAGCCGGCAAGGCCCAGCGCGGGCCGCGAGCCGGAGCTCCTGTCGTGGGCGGACCTCCCGGCAGACATCCTGGGGCTCGTGGTCGATCGCCTCCCCGCGTCGACGACCGGGCCAGGCTGCGCTCCGTCTGCCGGGCGTGGCGCGCCGCGGCGCGCGTTCACGGACGGCCGCCGCCGCCGCTCCCGCTGCTCGTTCTCTCCGGCTTCTCCTTCATCGCCTTCTGCTCCAAAGGGGCTATGGAGGGCATGCGACGCATCCCTCTGCCCTCACGGGAGATGGCGGCTGGCGTCCGCTGCGTGGGCTCCTTTCACGGGTGGCTCGTCGGCGTGCAGCTCAACAAAGGTCGCTACTTTGGTGACGGCCGGTGCTTCCTGATGAACGCTTTCCACAAGGATATCGTCCGCCTCCCGCCGCCTTGTGTAAACACCCACTCTCTCCATGCCTATAGTATATCTCTCTCCATCGCCAATGGCTCTGGTGCAGTGCAATGCACAGTCAATGGCGCCCAGTATGGCCAAATGATGTCGTTCTGCAAGGTAGTCTTGTCCTCCTCACCAGACCAGGATGGCAAGTGCATCGTGGCTGCTGTCTCCGTGCACAGGAGCACAGCTAGCCTTGCCCTCTGGCGGCCTGGGATGACGTCTGGTGCCCTCTGTACCAGGGAAAGGTCTACATGTTCAGCAAGGTCACCACGAACCTCTTTGTCTTTGACATCTCAGAAGATGAGAGTGGCCTGATGGTTTCTGGTGTCGAGCGCTGTGTAGCTGAACTGCCTGAGGTCAAGGATAGCTATGCACAGAGGTGGAACATAGTTGAGTGGTACGGGAAACTATTGCTGGTTGTGATATACTTGGGACTTGAAGGCTGGCACAATATTTGTAAGATCGGGGTATTTGAGGTGGACCTGAGCACAAACCCTTTCAGATTCACTGAGATCAACAGCTTGGATGGCGACTGCATTTTCATCAGCCCCTGCAGCAGCAATTCATTCCTTGCGTGTCTGTATGACGGAGTCGGAGATGATCTCATCTATTTCATTGATGGTGACCTCAACCACTCTAAAAATTTTGGTAAGTTTGTGTACAACATGAGGGATGGTACATTGGCGCCATTTGCTGTGGAAATAACAGAAGACAACCTTCGGGCATCAGATGGCAGCGTGATGAATCCAACATGGCTCTTTCCTTCTGAATGAATAGCTCCAACTCTGATTGAGCCAAAGCACTGCTGGTACCTGGTGTGAGGCGCCATGTTATTTCATTTCTAACAACTTTATTCAAGCGTATGCTGTTTGTTTTTATGGATGGTTTCCATTTCCATAGTGCCTATCTGACGACCTTTTATTGGTAGTAAACTGATGTGCACTTTGTTTTAGTATTTCTATGTAGATTGTTAGTGGTTGCAGCTGTCAGACTGTTTGCTTCATCAATAAGTATTGTAACCACATGTAAATCTAGCATCGTACTTTAGTATGCAATGTGTTACTTGACATTCTGTCAGACTATTCTATAGAATAGCTCTACCAATCTAAAATTTGGGAGATGGAAATTGCAGAAAGTGGCTTATACAAGTGACTTCTAAATAACATGTCATGTGTTGGATTCAATATTTTAGTTGAAGTGGCCAATTGTTTCAAATCAAATACTATATAAAAAGATTGTCAGGTGTACTTTAAAGGAACCCGACACCAGCGTCAGCCCATTTTGTCGGACTCAAATGCTTTTCTCTCTCTCTCTTTTTTTTAAAGACTAGCAAATATGCCCGTCGTTCTTGCCACGGGAAAAAACATATTAACATTCATGCAAAATGATAACATGAATGGCACATATTTTGTGATGATCGACCTCTATGACCTACCTTAATGTTGACAACAAATATCAATATCTTGCACCTTATTAAAATGCTTCTTTGTATACAGCTTGTCGTTCTATTGGAAAGTGCATAATTGTGGAGGACCCGTTCTAGATCTGGCAGAACATTTTCCCTGCGTTCCTGGTGATTCTCGTTGTTACTTGGCAAGCTACTGGGAGCCCTCAGTCCTGCGGCCTGTGCCTTGACGCCGCCGAGGCCATTAAGGCGTCCGTGGCAGCAAAACTGATGCAGGCGGCCGTGGAAAAGTCAATTTTTAATATTCCTAATAAGGTGGCCTTGATCTAGTGCTTTTGTTCATTGATATACTCTCTACTCCTTGGTGCTTCAAATTGCCTTGTTCGGTTCTTGATCTGGTTCTCTTGTGCCACGATCTATTTGGTTCTCTATATATACTCTTACGCCTCTTGCGTCTCCGTGTAGTCCACGATGAGGACTCAGATGGTTCAAAAATTGCATGATTCATTTGTAATTGGCTTATTGCTTTGTCGTATTGGATTCTATAAAAGATTCATTCGGTTACATTGCCTCCGCTTCAGTGTATGAGTCGTGTATGGATATGGACTCTGGCCTCTATATTTGTGTGCGGTGTATGCGTATGACGGAGGAGGGCAGGCAGAATAAAAAGGTGAAATGGAAATTTTCTCTCTTCATTAGTAGGTATAGAGGCTGATCTTCCCTTTGTTATACATGATGTGCTACATTGTCGAGCATGCCAATCTTAGACTACGCAATACAAGCCTAATCAAGCAAATAAAGCCAATACTAAGCGACTATGTATAAGTCCTTCCCATGTACGTGCAGGTTCCCTTCCATATTGAGCTCTGCCTTGTCCACGCATGAACGCCATTAGCAAATAATGAATCGTGCTACACCTGGACTCAAGTTGGCTCCTTTCCTCTTTCCTATTTGCTTTTGGTCACGGAGGATAGTACGTGCAGCTCCTGGACTTCCAGCAAGCACGCATATATACCAGACAATACGTATTGAACTCGTAGATTTAGGAGAGTCGAAGGAAAAAAAAAATAGGTGGAAGGGTAGGCAGAAAAAAAAAGGTGAAATTATTAATAGTCGAACCATTGATGTTAGTCCGATGACTGAGGACGGTGGACGGCGGAAATTTCTTCGCTTTATTAATAGGTATAGATTATTAATAGAAAAAAAAAAACGCAGCAATTAGCAACCCTCCATCGCGGCGGCTCCGTCGCACGGAACGGAACGGCGGCACACGCGCGGCCCGTCAGTCATGCCGCCGCCGCGGGCACTGCGCGCCTCATCTTCCTTCCCTTTACCTCGCCGGCATCCTACCCCATGCCCCCGCCACTACCGCCAGCTACGCCTCTACTGGCGACCGCCTACCAATCGCAATGGCCCCTCCCCGCCCTGGATGTGAGGTTGGAACTTGGAAGCCGTCCGAAATCCTTGGGACCATCTGCCACTGGCCCCCAATGGCTATGCCGTCGCCTGCCGACCGCGGCAAGCTACTAACCCTTGGGAGTTTGGAGCTCCACCTGACGGTAACCTGATTCTTAGCGTCTCCCTCTTCACGTTTTCGCCGTGCCGTGCTAGTCCGGAGATTTCTGTTCATTTGATTTCTGTGCAATTTCCAGGTAGCTGGAAGTATCTTTGTAGACCGACGTGGTCCTAGCATGATCACCCACAAGTCAATGATTTTGTTGGTCTCTAATTTGCCACTGTAGACCTGTCGCAATGCTGAATAATCCACTGATGGCTGTGCTAAAATGACACCTTTGACATATGAGGCTGGCAGGTAGCGAGTGTCAGCATCAGCTATTTTGCCACACACATCTTGGATTTCTTTGGCCATCCAATCTCTAAACTTGATATTCTTGCTGTTAAGCCAGTTTTCCTTGTTTACACAGTCAAGAATAACCGAATAAATGTATCCCTTCGACCTCAGTATGCACCTGAAATCTGAGTTTCAGCATATGACAACTGGATGGCACCTTGTATCCTAGTCTAATTTTTTCTTCAGTGGGCTGGATTGTTCTGCTTTTTCCATGTAAATTCGACAACTGACCAGAAAGGCATCTAAGTTGGAGGGACAGAAAAGTCTGAGCATCCGTGCCATTTTCAACTCCTTGGAGTTGAACTGTCCAAGGGTTCAGTCTTAGCTACCATTGTGCTATCTCCTTGCTGTGTTCTCCACAACCATATACCAACTTGCCAAGGAAGGCCTAATGGCCATGGCTTACCTCCCTATTTTCATCTTCCTGTTCATGGCTGTCTCATGCCAATCTGATGACAGGCTAACACCTACAAAGCCTCTCTTGCCCAGCGAGGTGCTCATCTCAGACGGTGGTGTCTTTGCTCTTGGCTTCTTCTCCCTGAAGAACTCTTCAAGCTCTTATGTCGGCATATGGTACAACAACATTCCCGAGCGCACATATGTGTGGATTGCCAACCGCGACAACCCAATTACCACCAATGTGCCTGGGAAGCTAGTTTTTACCAACAGTTCTGACCTTCTCTTGTTAGACTCCACAGGCGGACGATCTGGAGGGGCGACAAACAACAGCACTGCAGGAGGCGGTGAAACTGCTTCCATCCTGCTCGACTCGGGAACTTGGTTATCCGGTCGTCAAATGGCACTGACATATGGGAGAGCTTCAATCACCCGACTGACACAGTTGTCCCCAATGTAAACTTTTCACTGAGCGTAGCTTATGGTGCTACACGTCTTGTTGCCTGGAAGGGGCCTGATGACCCATCCAGTAGTGATTTCTCCTTGGGTGGCGACCCTAGCTCAGATCTCCAGATTGTCGCTTGGAATGGGACACAGCCATACTGGAGAAGAGCCGCATGGACTGGTGAATTGGTACACGGCATATTCCAAAACAGCACAAGCTTCATGATGTACCAGACAATTGTTGATACAGGCGACGGTTATTACCTGCAACTGACTGTGCCTGTTGGCTCACCTAGCGTACGCTTAACTTTGGATTACACAGGCATGTTCACTTTCCGAAGATGGAACAACAACACATCTTCGTGGGTAATGTTCAACCAGTTCCCCAATCCATCTTGTGACAGGTATGCTTCTTGTGGCCCATTTGGCTACTGCGATACCACAGAATCTGTTCCAGCATGCAAGTGCCTTGATGGGTATGAGCCCAATGGTCTTGATTTTTCCAAAGGATGTCGGAGAAAGAATGAGCTGAAATGTGGTGATGGAGATACATTCTTAACCTTACCCACCATGAAAACTCCTGATAAGTTCTTATACATCAAGAACAGAAGCTTCGACCAATGCACTGCAGAGTGTAGTCACAACTGCTCATGCACAGCATATGCTTATGCTAACCTACAAAATATTGACAAAACGCCGGATCGGTCGAGGTGCTTGGTTTGGATGGGGGAACTTGTAGACATGGAGAAGTTCAATAACGATTTTGGTGAAAACCTGTATCTCCGGAGTCCCAGCTCACCCGGTATATACTTTTCCTTGTGCACATTCATTTTATAGTATCATCAATGTCCGTGATGGGTTGCCAATTCACATATGGATTATTAAGTATACTAGTGCTACTAAATCATGCTTCAGTGATTCTAGCCTGCAACTGATGCTGCCTCAATCAGTCTAAATTATTCTAGGCAAGATCATCTAGGCATCCAATGCTTTTTTCCTTGATACAGTTGCAAATTGTGTAAGCCGTGCTCTTAAAAAAATGAACCACACTAGTCGCAGTTTTCACTTTTGTCATTGTATATATGATCAGTCTTATTGTAGTCCTGTTTAGTATCACTAGCTGAGTCTGGCTACTGTCCATGCAAAAGGTGTCATGTTCTCCAATTCTCTATTCTACTTCAGGACCATGTCACATGTCATTCAATTCATCAGAGTATGAAGATTTACCAATTCATCTAAGGTTTTCAATACTCATGTACCTGTATACTACCTTGTGTTGGGGAAACGCCCCGCCCCCCAAGGATGTCTAGACAGTGTATAGTTAGTTGCACCACAGAATGGACAGTGAACCCTCAAAAATATTAAATGAAAGAAAGTCCAAGATACCCTCATATATGTATATTATAATGTAACCAGTAGGAGTAAGGTGGTAATTCATCCCATCCCTTGTCTCTATAATTCATCCTCCAGAGGATAAGGAGCTTTGATACCTTTTATCACAATTCAACACTCTTATACTCTCTTAGCCTAGTTTGACGCTTGTAGAAGCACCAGAGGTTCAATTAATCTCAAATGGTTACAAAGCGATAACTCTAGTTTTAGTGTTGGAAATAATTTTAGATTGGGTTAGAATGAAAAAAATCATGGAAAACCAATTCCAAGAAATGTGTGGTGATAGATTTGAGTTTTGACAGTGTTATTCTCTTTTTGTACTACATTTGTGCAGTTAGTAAGAAGAAGAGCATTGTATTGAAGATTGTACTCCCGGTTATGGCTAGTTTGCTTCTTCTAATAACATGTACATGGCTTGTATTCAAGTCAAAAGGTAGGACACTTCTTTACTTTTCAGAGTGCAGTGCTAATGAGGTACTCATAAAAAAAACGATACTGGTATCAATGTGTGCATTCCTGCCAGGCAAACACAAAAGCAAGAAAAGTCAGTATACACTGCAACACTTGGATGCTTCCAACAGGTTTGAGAACGAAAACTTGGAATTTCCATCAATGGCCTTAGATGACATCATTGTTGCGACAAACAACTTCTCTGATTATAACATGCTTGGAAAAGGTGGATTTGGAAAAGTTTACAAGGTAATTAGAAGTTTTAGCTTCATAATTTCAATAGAAGAAATATTGGTTATCTGGCTCAATTGACAAATGGTGACCTCATGCAGGCAATGTTGGAAGGTGGCAAGGAAGTAGCTGTCAAAAGGCTCAGTAAAGGTTCTACACAGGGGGTCGAGGAATTTAGAAATGAAGTAGATCTGATTGCCAAACTGCAGCACAGAAACTTAGTTAAACTTCTTGGTTGCTGCATTCATGAAGATGAGAAGTTACTGATATATGAATACTTACCAAACAAAAGCTTGGATGCCTTCCTTTTTTTGGTACGTTCTGACTTCATTTCACATATAGCGAAACAATTTTAGACTAACTGAAATTGTGATTAACAATACATCATTTTTTTCACACTAATCTTGGAAGATGCTGCAAGAAAATCTGTGCTTGATTGGCCATCCCGCTTCAAAATAATTAAAGGTGTAGCACGAGGACTTCTTTATCTCCACCAGGATTCAAGATTAACGATAATTCATAGAGATCTCAAAGCAAGCAACATCTTGTTGGACACAGAAATGAGTCCCAAGATATCTGATTTTGGTATGGCGAAGATTTTTGGTGGAAATGAGCAACAGGCAAACACTACTAGAGTCGTTGGAACATAGTAAGTAATCCGTCCACAAGATAATGTTTAAAACAGATCTGTAGTTTACGTGCTTGGAACTTTACCATCTCGATAACTTTACAATCTGTAGTTTAACTAATTCAAACTGTACATTCCATTTCGTTTCTGAAATGGTTCAAACAGTGGTTACATGGCTCCTGAATATGCTATGGAAGGCTCATTCTCTGTCAAGTCTGACACCTATAGCTTTGGTGTTCTGCTACTAGAGATTGTAAGCGGCTTAAAGATCGGCTCACCCCATCTGATAATGGACTTTCCAAACCTCATTGCTTATGTAAGTACAGAGGAATTCCTGATTATTGAACCACTCAAAAACACTCTTTTGGTGACTTGACCTGAACTCAGTTTCATTGGTTTCAGGCATGGAGCTTATGGGAAGATGGAAATGCAAGGGAATTGGTGGACTCGTCGATTCTGGAGAGTTGTTCACTTCAGGAAGTTATACGATGTATTCACTTAGGTCTTCTATGCGTCCAAGACAATCCAAATGCAAGGCCACTCATGTCATCCATTGTGTTCATGCTAGAAAATGAAACAGCCCCACTTCCTACCCCAAAGGAACCTGTATATTTTATTAGGAATTATGAAACTGATCAGTCAAATCAATACATGCGAAGATCGCTGAATAACATGAGTATCACTACTCTAGAGGGGCGTTAAATGTTTAGTTTCATTGTTATTTTGGTAAACTTCTTTAATGTGTGCTTCTGTACAGTTACACTAACTGTTCAGGTCAGAAAATGCTCCATTAAATATGTTCTACACCATCGGTGGTTTGTATATTTAATATTATTATCGAGATTGTAAAGTTCACTAGTTTTTACAAGTGTTTCCGCATGTCAAATGGAACATGGCTGATTCTGATCATGTGTGCATCACTCACTAGTCACTTCTCTGTTGCTGCTTTACCTGTAAGAATTTCCTGCTTCTTGGATTTATGTGGCAGTCAATCAGTGTGAAACTCTGAATCAGTGACTTCTATCACAAGAAAGGTTGTGAAAATTTCTTTGTCCCCTCTGAATTTGCAAGCAAAACCATCATCGATTTTACTGCTACACATCTTATTATGAAGAAATGAGCATTGTATGCGTGAAGTTCTTTAATCCTAATCTGATACTAGGATGTGAGTCTATTTCCCTATTGCTACACTGTTTTTTTATTCATGCTGAATGCCCCTGTTAACAACTCTCCTACTGCAGCAATGTGTAGAGAAAGGAAGCAGAGGAAGGAGATGAACGGAGTAGTTTTTTTTTCCCTTTCGAGATTTTCATTACTCGGTCACAGCCAAATCGCTGGACACCAAACGATGCTAGCTCATGCGCTGGTTTATTACAGACATGGGAACATACAACAATTCTGCAAGAAGCGAACTCTGTCGATTTCAGTGATCAACCCACGCATCGAATACAGCAGATAATCATCACCTTTCAGGGCAGTCTGCACCAACGTAGCATCTGTTTCAATAAAGATGTTTTCCAATTCCAATAGACGCTGCAGTTTTCAGTCCTTCCAGACTTCCCAGAAGCTCGGCATGGAAAGGGAAGCATTATGAAGAAACACCTCCCTTCCTGCTCCAGCTCTTTGCACGGTGCCCAGGTGATCCCTGATAAGGAAGCCCCATCCACCTTCTCCCATTTGCGCCAGATAATCACCGTCAGTGTTTAGTTTCAGCACTCCAGCAGTCGGCTTATTCCATTTGTTTACCTGTCAAGTTTCCGACAACAGCAAATTCTGTTACACGGCGACTGCGCCTTTTGTATCCGCACGCAGGCGGTGGGCTTGGGCTGAAGACGACGACGCAGCGACGGATACAAATTTTAGCTCTTCTCGGCCTTCTTGCTCCTGAGTCCTGACGACGCCAGCCCAACACCCGTAGCTTCTTTCCGGCGCTTTCCTACCATCATCACACGGGTGTCTGTCTCAAAAAAGGTACTGCCTGCTAACAGCCCCTAACTTATACTGATTTTTTTTTATTGATCTAATTTTGAGCCTAAACGTTTCAAGTCAGAGATAATTTAAACATACAATAGCACAGTTGCGAAAAATGCAACAGGCAGCTGTCGATACTGCTAGCTAGCCAGGGCCTGAAAGTTTTTCGTTTTAGATGCAAATTATGTCTAAATGTAATCTTAAGGCTAGAATCCAGTAGAGGTAGGTGGTAACCATGGTGTTACTAGGGGATTTAAACCTATGTTGTACTCTTTCTTTTTAATGAAAAACACGCCTAGGTGTGATCTAAAAAAAAAAAGTTGCGAAAAAATACTAGAATCGCCGGTCTAACACAGGCCGGCAGAAACACTTCCACTGAATTTCAGAAACCAAACAAATTCAAGTTTTAGTTTTCATATTGACGCTGCATCTTTATCTGATCCATTCAGGAAATATTTTCCATTCGAAAGTAGCTAGCTGAATCACTGGTTCGTTTCCATGGTTTGCAGCTAACTTATTTTTTTAGCCTGTTATGAAAACTCTGAAATCTTAGTGTGCTGCTCACAATTTCCTAATTGCTTTGCTTAGTGCCCCATTAGTTTGATCAGAAATTCTTTTTCAAAAGATGGTCCCAAAGAATTTTTCCATTTTCAACAGTCATGTCTTATAGGTGTTGATCACGCCGTCAAAGAACTAAGAATAAAACACTGAATTGTACTTCAGTCTCCTGCAAGACTAGGTGGAGTTGAACTGTTCTTGCATATGATTGCATTATGAGTTCACCGTATTGGGTTTTACCATTTCACTAGCTCAAGCGTCAAACAGTCAAAACCGCATGTTAGTACATGTATCTTTCAAGTTTCATGCAAGTGAAAACAAGCTAAAGTCTAAAAAGTGAAAGTCAGTTCATTTTTTCAAACTTCAAAATTCAGTTAAAGACACAATGCACTATATCTTTACACACGTCAACGTACATACAGATTTATTGGTGTTGCTACGCACACACACTTACCCCTTGACACACACACATGCAAACCCTACTCCTATGAGATGAAGTTACCATAGGCGCCCTGTTGACAAGAACGTCGCCTGCTAAAAACTACACGACCTGAGGTGCTACTAATACTCTAGCTAGTAACCACTAGGCTACAAGTTCTTTTTTCGCGATGTGCAACTCTTCTGCATGTTCAAGAAAAAAAAAATGCATTGTGTCTAAAAATATGACCAGTATATGCAAAAACTTGTTTGTTAGTATGAAACTAATTTGTTTGTATGAAACTTAGAACATAAAAGTTATTTTGTGGAGATTATTACATATGTACAAGTGTCTTGTACTTACGCAGTAATCCGGCGTATCAGATCCAGCTAGAGCTTTTTCTGATGAGTTAGTTTTGGATTCCGAAATGAACTACTCCTATTTGCTTGGGTAGAATTACCATTTTATTCGAAAACAGATAATCGCTATATTAGCTAACTTAGTAGTTAGTAACTTAGTATAGAGATGTGTGATATACTATAAGACCAAGAGCGCAAACTTGTAGTGCATCAGAAGACGTATACTCTTAGATCAATTAATATGCATTTGTGTAGTACGTGTGTCCACATCATGATATTTTTTTTTTTTTTTTTTTTTTTTTTTCGAGACCGCGCCGTTCTTGGCGTATTTCATTAAGCAGAATAAAAGTTCAAACAACAACAAGAAGCAACGGTAACCAAACCATTACCGATGCAAAACCTAACAACTACTGGATCCACACTAATTGTGATTACATAATTACCAACTTGCGACAAACAACATCGAAAGCTGGACTAGGCCCCTTCGCTGCCGAGCCCCTCGGTGTTGACCTCCATAGTAGAGAGGTCAAAAGCCCCATCAAACAATAGCTCGAAGCGGCGCCGCTTAGTTGGCGGCATGCCGCGCTTGAAGATGGTCTTGAGCGTCTCCTCCATAGCAGCTGGAGCCTCGCCCACGTCCACTTCGTAGCCCAGCTTCCGGAGCAAGAGCGACTGGGCTTGCGAAGTCATGATATAAAAATGCAGCAGAATATATGTATGCCTATATACGCAAAAGCTAAGCGTGCGCTGATATCCACTACGGAATTGGAATAATTTAACCTCAAAAGGCACATCTGCACAAATTCTTGAAGCTGATACTTATAATATCAAAATATATATGTGGTTTAGATTCAAAAGAGAAGCTAGCCAAAAGCGTGCTCCGATCAATCAAAGAGATGCCACTTTTTATTTGGTAGTACAATCAATAGAAACCTGCTACACACTTTGATCCATTCCGTCGTCGTCACTAGTTTAAACTAGAAACCATTACACATCGATCTTTAACAAATCCTTCCACAACTACCCAATGATGCAACCTAACAACCAATCATAATTAGAAGCTGATGACGATCAGTAGAGACTTAGCTTGTTGTCCCTCTCAAATATATTAGCTGATCCCTTATTCCCTGATGGATGGATAGATGAACCTGGAGAATGAATCCAAGTCTTCAAGGACTCATTCCAAAGGTTCATCTCTAGCGAGCTAGCAAGCTCAGCCTGCAACCCTTTTTTCATTGCCAGAGCTGATGCATGCTTAGTACTATAGTTACGAGAGATAACGAAACCATGACCATACACTGCTAGAACTAGACTAAGAAACATGGACATATATATCATCAGGCCAGGTCGATCGATCTGATGTAGCTATAGCTAGTTGCTCGTTTGATGCCACTGATCAGAGCTTTGGAGGCTTCTTCTACCTAAAGTTGGCAGCAAATGGAGTACTCCACACGAAGTCGACGGGCACTTCGCTGGCTACCGCGAACGTGCTGGATATCGGGACCAGGCACAGCCCTCGGCCTTTGAGTGATATCTCGCCATGGCTATCGTCCTTGCACTTGTCAGGACTTGAGCTCTGAAACCAAACGCACGCACGCATATAAAGCCATCAGCACACACTTGAACAGTTCAGCAAGTACCATGATCCATCACAATGAAAAGGAGAGCAAGCATGCACACTTGCACAGTGACACTGGCACCTACCTTCATGTGGGGCACTTGATGATGGCCGTTGTTCTTCAAGTATGGAGCACTAAGGACCTGCAGGCACAAACAACACAATGTCAATGCAGCTAGCTCGATCATCAAGTCCCCTTCTGATGATTCGTGTGTAGAAAACGTGCAAGCCGGTGCTTCAGGCTTCAGATGTGCTATGATTAAAGGTGGGGAATCATGGTAGTACTCGCACACGCACAAACACACTTACACCAACTTGGTCGTGGAGGAACTTGATGTACTCGATGGTCTCATGGAGCACCGATGCCGTATCCGTCTGCACGCGCATCGAGAAATAAGCAGGTTTGAGAGATTGTGCATTAGATTTCCAAAGGAGGAGAAAAAAGGAAACATGTCTTTGCAGGGACGGAAGATGTTAGATGTTGGCAGTACAACATAGTTCCAAGCACTAGTTTGTTTGTAATATAGTCAGCAGTAGTCATCAAAAGCTACCCGGCCTCTCCCTCACCTTTCCAAAAGGAGCGACTAGTTGTTGGAGTGCAGTGACCCTGTCCCCTAGCTTCTCCTTCCTAACCTGCGAAAATGCATTGCACGAACATGCACAAACTTCAGTTATCTAAGATCCATACCATATGGGGTTTAAATTTCAATCATGGTCTATAGATATACAACAACATCAAATAAGAAGAGATCTAATGAGGTGAAATTCGTTTAAGAAAACCAATGCAAGTTGGGTACTAGCTTCACCATGGGTAAAATAGAGCTAGCAAGCTAGGTTTCTACTACGTACCTTGAACGTTGGCAACGGCGACGGTGTCTCGAGCCTGGATTTCTTGAGGGCCGGCTCGCCGTTTGCCTTCTTCTTGGTGATGATTGAGCTAGCCGACTCTCCTACTCCCTCCAACGCAGTCTACACAGACATAACAACGCCAAGGTTACTAATTACGTCTAGGTCTAGCTAGCCAATGTTGCCGTTGTCTTCAAGTTAATGTTTGCATCTTAGTATAGATCTTAGATTCTTAGATGTATATATATGTATACCTACGTACCTTTAATGCAAGGGTTGCTGTAGTACGCGCCGCCGCCGGCGATGGTTTGACAGAACGTGCGCTGCTAGCTTGGTCAGGCACCGGCGCCGTCGGCACGCCGAACCCAGCAGCAGAAGGTGGGTTCCAGAACGGCGCATCGTTGGTGAACTGGAGTGCCTCCCTGCTGGTAGCTCCGGCCGGTGATGCAAACCTCGCCTGGCCCATGCCCATCTGCTGGTACTGATCATACTGCTGCTGGTACCCCGGCAAAGCCTGCGGCTTCGCCGCCGCCGTTGCTGTCGGCTCCATGAGGCTTCTTAGCAGAGACGACTGGAACCCGTAGGGTGAGGTCGGCGACAGGAGCAGCTCGGATCCGAAGCTGGACAGCATCTGCTGCTGGTGGTCCTGCTCTTGGTGATGGTGACCTTGCAGAGCCAGCGCTAGGTTATTGGATGAAGCGTTCATCAGGCCTGATGCCGTCATGGCGCTCTGCTCAGTTGTTGAGCTCATGTCCTGCTGGTGACCATCTTGCAGAAACCCATGCAAAGTTGTAGCGCCACTGCTCCTGTGTTCGAACACATGTATACATAGATTTCAGAGCCATGTGATAGTATTTGTACATCATGATAAGATAGATACTAGTCCTAAATACTGACCAATATTCTATGAGAATTAATACAATCAGACTTACATATAAGGATGGGTCCAGTCAGTGTAACCAGCAAGAGGCTGCTGCACCACGGCGGTACCGACGCCGGCAGCAGGATCCGTGACGCCGGCCGGTTCTTGGAAGGTCACGGAGCTGTTGTTCCCGGGCGACTCCGACGAGGCGGTGGTGGCCGCGCTCTTGGCCTTTGCCCCCTCGGCCGCCAGGTCGTAGCTAGCAGCCAGGGAGGACGACCACGTGGTGAAGCCGGCCAGCTCCGTCGAGCACGTCGTCGCGGGCACCGCCGTATTCCACCAGCCGCCATGAGGGGCGGCGCCGGCGCCGTTGTACATGGCCGGAGCGGCATGCAACATCTCAGCGTGATCCCCCATGATCGATCTGCTGCTCCGTTTCTTGGGCTAGCTGATGATAGATGATGGTGCGCACGCGTGCGAGGGGCGGCTAGCTACTAGAGAGTGTGTGGTGAGTGCTTGCGTAGCTTATTGGGTTGGGCAAGGTTGCAGAGAGGGGAAAGCTTGAGCTGAGCAAGCTGATGAGTAGTGGAAAGGATGGGGATGTATGGGCTGTGTATATATAAACCGTTTGGACAGAAAGGGGATCGGAGGGGAGAATTTCGGCTGGCTTTCTGACCGGAGCTGCTGCATCTGAGCTTAACTGGCGGAGTCGTTAGGCGCCGGTCTTCCGGCATTGCGTCAGATAATTCCGGTGCAACTGATCATGATCAGTCGGTAGTTCAACGACCCTAAGTGTAGTAGTACTACTGCTTCTCTGTCTGAATGCATCGAAAAATGTGACTTTATTATTCTTATATAGGTTTAGTTTAGTGGATAGTATTAATTCGTTTGTCTCGTAGTAACTTCTTAGGATTAGTGTTCATCTGAAAAATAAAATTAAAGCGGGTCAAAAACAACTAAACAATAACCAATTGGTTTGACACTCTCACTCTCAGCACTTGAACAACAACCAATTAGTTTAGCCGGTAGTGTATTGCCTCGTTTGTCTTGTAGTAACTTCTTAGAGCATCTCCAAGAGGTCTTTGCATTTTCTATAAAAAAATATAAAACAATTTTTTTTAAAAAAAAAAAAGCATGCTCCAATTGACTTTAAGCCGCTCACTATCTTTTCCGCTCTTCAAAACCCCCTTCGCACTCTCCATTACGGAGAGGCTGAGAGGCTACATCACCCTCTAAATTCAATACATGGCAGTTCTCTCCTGAATTTTTTCTAGAAAATAAAATTTTTATGGTAATCTAGCTAGTAGAATAATAAAGAGAATGGAACTTAGAGACTCCATTGGAAACATGATAGATATATGCAAAGAATATTCATGAAATGACTATTTAAATAGAGATATAAAGGTTTAAATTTTTAGAGGCTCTAAAAGTTGGTCTTAGGATTATGGTTCATTTGTGAAAAACATGATAAAATGGGTCAAGAAAAAATGCACAACAACCGAATGATTTGAGACTACTCAACACTAGGATTTTTTTGCGTTTGATTTGATTCCAACCATAGCGGTTTTTTGCACCACACCAACCTCTGATCGTCGTCCTCCACTCTGGTAAGGTTAGGATTTTATAGGGGTTTAGGAGTTTAATTAAGGAGTGAGATTTTCACTGACGCTATGACCTTAAACAGAGGATCGTCAGTGACAACCTAGTCTAGTGGAGGTGGTAGGTGCAGGGTGGAGCGGCGAGGTGGCAAAGATCATTAAATGTAGGAGGTTCGAGGAGGCCAATTAGTGGTGTACTTATTACATGGAGGGGGTTAATTGCACAACGATGGCCTAGAAAGCTGGATTAGCATGTCGAACTGTCAATGGGTATCGGATTTGCAAGGGACGAGGAAGGTCGACATGGTGGGTGTTATATATTTGTGCTTAAGCTAGCTGCCATGCAGAATAGTAGGGTACAAATTAAATGGATGGAGACACAAGATGCACTATAATCCTTGGGATCACCATCATGGGTTGAAAAGTCAAGTGTTATGTGATCTTGAAACACTCCACTATACAATAGAGGGTGCGTACGTTAGATATGACTACAAGGGAGAAGATCGAGAATCCTTGCCAAACGATTATGGGATTCAGATTCGAACCTTCAATATTTTTGAACGAAGAATTAGAAGTTGGAAAATCTAGATTTAATTGAGAATCAAAATCATTGTCTCAAGAAATGTTTCGTCGAGAAATCCAATCCCTACAAGACACACACTCTAGGGCATTGTTATCCATATATGCTTTGTCCGCATATGTCACATCACATAAAATGAAAAAGTGATTTGCAATGAAAATGTTTTGAAAACAAATGGCCATACTTCACCTTGTGTAAGCATTTGTTTCACTTTGCACTTGATTTTAGCCAAGAGCTATCACTTTACACCAACTCCTTGCACTCACTTAGGACAAAATTGGTCCTGCTTTGGACTGTATGTCAACCATACATGTGGTTTAATATATGACAAGTGATCTTGGTATTTCAAGAAATTTGATCTATGTCATGAAAAGAAAATATGATGGTGATGATGTGGATTAATTTTTCATTTCAATATGTGAAATAAAGCATGATATATGGTTACCTCAGCCCAAGATTTTGATCAAACATCAAAATGATACATTATGATTTCTCTAAAACTATTTATCTACAAAATATACCTTTCACTAGTATAGAAATATTTTCTGCGGCAGGTGTCGTAATATGCCCGTCACAGTTCATGTATTAACCGTTTGTAAGGAGCGCCCGCCACTGCTAATGCATCTCGGGCGGGCGGCGGTCGTCCCAGCCAGCCAATAACCGTGGCGGGCAAATGGTGTGCCCATCACGGCATGTTTTGGGGCCGTGTCACACAAAATAAATCTTGTACTAGCTTTATTTATGACTACCATTTGAGAAACCCACCTCATTCTTCACTGGTACACTTGTGCTAGCCTTATGGCACAATTAGCCGGATATAGAGAAACAAGTCTTGAACAACTAAATTATGCTCTCCACATGTTTTTCACACATAAGAATCAGGACATAAATGTTAAGTCAAATCGTAGAATAAATATAATGCATATGCTTTCTTTTAAGTTAGAAACAAAAACGAAAAAAGAATACAATAATGTGAAATAAATTCTAAGTAATCTCAAAGGGCATTTGACCTCCAAAAGAAAGCTATAGCTATCTAGTCTCTTGGTGATAGCAACGTAAGCAAATAAATTATACCAATAAGATGGAATGTTTGATGATTTCATTCACTACCTAACCAAAAAGTATTAGTACTGAACTAGAGTACAGCTAGCTGCTGCTGCACCTAATTCTTGTACACCCAGAAGTCTTGTTTGCGTCTGATCTGTGTGTGCAATATTCTTCCCCGGCTGATTTTTCTATACATATATGTAACCCTAGCTAGCCAGGGCATTACTTTCTCAGCGATAATCGTTTTTAAATGCTCGCCATCACCTTTAATTTACTGTTAAGAATTTCCGACCACACAAGAAGTCGAAGTCGGCATCGCTATCGTGACACGTGAAATTACGTGAGTGCCCATGGGCTGCACAGACCAAATCCTTTGTTTATAGCACCTGTCATTGTAGCATGATGTGTGGCTGTGGCTAAATTAATCACTCTGTATTAATTTGAGCGTGGCAGAAGGAATGTAATGATGCGTGGTTCACAGTTTGATTTGGTTTGTTTTTATAAGACTAGTATAAGTAATATGGCAGGGAGCATGCATGCGTATACATGTACGGGGAGATTGAATTTAATTCAAAAAAGTCAGGCTTTCGGCGTAATGTATCTTTTTATCGGCTCGACCGAGTGTTAGCATTTAATTTGCAAAGGGGGAAGTGTATACTCCCTCCATTTCAAATTGTAAGACATTCTAAAAATTTTGGAAAGTCAAAATATCTAAAGTTTGACCAAATTTATATGATAAGTTAATAACATTTAGGGTGTCAAATAAGTATTATTGGATTCTTCATTAATTCTATTTTCATAGTATACCTATTGACACAAACCTTTTAAATTCTCTCTATAAAATTGGTCAAGATGGTTTGACTCTTCAAAATTTTTGGAACTATAGGTACCTCTAATTTGGGATGAGGGTAGTAATTCATAATCTTTGTTCCTCTAATTTGGTAGCCAACAATTTAGGTAAATAAAAGGATATACTCAGACACAAATAAATATATCGGCATCGATCGTTTGGTAAAGTTGATGTGATGGGAGAACGTACCGATCGATGAGGGGCTGGGTGAAATCGCGTTAGGCACCCCCATGATTTCATTAGGCATGGCTGTTATGATCCGATTTGCCCCTTTTCTTTTTGGAATTTTCTCCGTCTACCTATATTCCCTTTCGGACCCAGTCACTATACTCCAGGTCCAAGCGACCACCAGCCACTATACGTGTAGTAATGTGTATCTCTACGTATTCGGTATTCCTCTCGTTTTCTTTCGATCCGAAATGATTTATACGCCTGTCGTCTGTACGTACGTCTAGCAAACTGTGGAAGAATTAAGCGTGCAGGTTGCAGCATCGTGCGGTCATGGTCATCAACACGTACGCACGCGGGAGAAATTCTTTTCCATGCATGTATAGACACTAGTATCTTCGTTTCGGTTTCGCATGAGAAAACCGTATATATGTCGACTGCGGTTTTGCTGACGTCATCTTTGGGCGTACGTACATTCACTCCCTTTGGCTGGGCGGCGACACACGGCATGCAGCTATAGCGTGCCTGCCAAGAGATCTGCTGTGAATCGCGAGACGGTGGCCGGCCTAGGACTAGGCGGGCGACCCCTGACGACCTTCTCGACTGCGGCAGCGGCGGCGGCGGCGGCGGCGGCGGGTGGAAGCTCGATCGCCAGCTGGGGGCGGGCATTGGAAGAAGACCACCAGTTGACTGTTGACGTCATGCTTATGAGCAGGGGCGGAGACGACGACGACGAGAGCGACGGCGAACGAAGAGGTACTCCTAGCTAGGCGCGTCACGTCAAAGGGAAGGGGGTGATGGAGCGAGCTGAGGGCCCGGGTCGTGGCACGCGTGCCCGGAAAAAGGCGGCCGCCCACCGAGAGGTTCTGAGGTCTCTCCCATCCCCGGCCTTCCACACCACACACGCACCACGCACTCCGGCCACTGTCTGTCTCTCCAGCATAGGAGTAGGCCGCCGTGTGTGTCGTCGTCGGAGGCCGAGTCAAAAGCCTGGACAGCGACACCGTCGTCCTCCTCCTGCGATCGATGTGCTGTGCATGCTCTCTGCCGCTCCTCCTACTCTTGTCACTGCACGCGTCGCAGAGCCTACTAGCTTGTTGCTCCTCCTCACACAGACACAGAGTACGTCGCTGGCTCGCTGCCACGTCTCGACAAAGCTTTGACCATCCAGAGAGTGAGCGAGAGAATAATCTATCGTTGTTGGGCAGGGGTCAAACCTGTACTCATTTGCTGGCACTGGCAGCAAGCACGCGGCGGCAGAATATACATGCACACGCCTGAATCGAATCCTGAATTGATTGTATAATTTGTAATCACGGAATGATCGGACACGATGATGATGCTACTTGCACTAGTAGTATAATAGTAGTAAAGCTTTTACTTGTGCTTCAGCTTCAGCAAACAATTGTCCCTGTCTTGGCATGCAGAGAGAGAGAGAGAGAGAGTTGAGAACCTGGGAACGACGACGACCTTTCGTCACGGACTCGATCACGGGATTAGCAGGCTAGTATTAGCAGCACCGTACCGCAGTGGGCTGGTGGTAGTGGTGGCTTACATTATTATTAGCCTGCACTGCACGTTGTGCTTAGTAATCGATCGAGTCGCGTGCAATCAATTACCTCTCTCCATCTACCCATCAATCTGTAGATAGAGCAGAAGAAAGTGTATTATTACGTTATCTTCATTCGGCTAAACGTAATTTTCTCTCCACGTCTGGTCTTTCATCTGATCCACTAACATTGTACTCCGTACTTCCACGTCTGTCATCTGAGCCACTAACATGTACTACTCCTGTGCTCGACGGTCGTGCTCATCAGAACGAAGCCAACACGGTGGTGGTGGAGTCGTCGCCGTGGACGGCAACGCGTCCGCGCGCCGTGCCCTGCCGTGCCGCCGAGGGCACCTCGATCGACGCACTCTACGAACCCATCGAATATCCATCGATCCGATCCGACTCGACCCGCCGTTCGTGCGCCCAGGAGAAGAATCCAGGCGGCCCGGCTGCTGCTGGTTGCGCGCGGTTGGTGGCGCCACAGCCGTGCGGGCGGAACACGCACGGCGGCGCGGGCGTGCGCGCCCACGGGCATGCAGCAACCTCTGTTCTAGGTTCACCGTACGAGCACCTCAGCTCGCTAGTGCGCGCGGCACTTGAGGCACCCGCGCAGGCCAGGCGGCGGCCGGCGTGTGGCCACACGACGCTCGACGGGTCACGGGCGCGCGCGCGACAGAGTTCATTGTTCCGCTCCTCGGCCGTGCTAGTCCCAGCTGTGTAACACGTGCACGCACGGTGCACCGAACCGAACCGATCGACGACGACCCACCCGGGCCAAGCAAGAGCGAGCGATGTCGATCGCCGACGTTGACCCGCGGCCGATCGCATCGCGCGTCGCGTTTCGGAGGGGTTACGACGACGGACGGGACGCCGGGACGCGCGGCGACACACCGGCCGCCGTCGCGCCAGGGCGAAAGGCACGCGCGGATCGGATCGGATCGGACGGCCGTGTTTGACGTGTCGGTTGTCGCTGGCTCTGGAGGACGGCACGGGACGTACGGGGGAATCCCCACCCGACGTGGCTGTTGCTAGCTACGCGACGGGCCGGGTCGGACGACGCGTCGCGCGATGTCGGGGTGCGACCTGCTTTCTTCGCCGTGGTTAGGCTGGGCGTTGACACACGGCATGCAGCACGGGCCGGGGCGACGACTTTGTACGTTGTGATTGGGGCCATTATTTTTGTAACATAACAGTTGTCAGCCTGTACTGTACCGGGGTCGCCATGGGTCAAAGCGTGCTCTGACTTTTGCTCCATCGATCATCAGGTCGTAGCTTTTTTCTCCCCGACAGCTGCCGGGCAAGCTAAGCTAAGCTTGGCCTCCGATCCGCCGTGGACCCTAGGTCCCTAGCGGTGGTTGCGTTGCGTCCATCCCAATTCCTTTCCCTTCCCTTGTCGTCGTCGCCGTCGTCTCGTGTTGTCAGCGCATAAACAAAAGTACGGAGTAGTAGTAATAAATAAAGAAGTGATTCAGCGAATGATGACAGTGCGACGAGAGCGAGTGTGTCCGTCTGATAGTGTGTGTGTGTGCCGGCCTAACATGCAAATCCAGAGTGATCTGATCCAGGGGCAGGTTTAGGTTCGAGCGTACGTGATCCGTCCAACCCAGAGGTCAACCGCACAGCGTTTTAGAACCACTCACATGCGTGTGTGCCGCTTACTTACTAGCAGAACGTTAACACGAACTCCGTCCTATTACTAGTACTACTAATTAACACTTGGAACACACTTGGGAACAAGAGTCCATTCTGATTTCTAATACACTGCGAATATGCCTTATTATTGGATTCATGGTACACAGGTGCCTGCTTTTAGTACAAGCTAGTCAACCCATAACCATAATCCAACAATCCAGTCTGTGTGTGATACTCGTACACAGCACATGGTTATGCACGCTCATATCCTACGTAGTACACGACAACACATGCCAAACTAAAAAGGAAAAGAAAACAAAAACAAAAACAAAAATGCGACTGCGAGCGTCAGATACTGCTCGTGTAACAGAAAAAAATAATGCAGCACACAAGAGTACGTATGGCTGTGGTTACTCTTGCTGCTTTACATGGTTTTATTTTTTCATGATTGCCGAAACTGTTTTAGCTTTACTGGCGTTGCGAGTGTGAAAACCCCCCGATCGACATGGCGATCAACACTCATGGACCCCAAGCGAGGTGCACATGCTGATAACAGTTGATCTGGTTTCAGGTGGGCTCTGACGCCACCTCAAGAGGCGAGGCCCACAGATTCTCCTCGTCCCGTCCGTCACTGACCTCCGGGGCCCATTACGCATATCGTGGCTGTGTTAGGTAAGATGGGCCGGAACCGGATGGGCCTGTCAGGGAGCAGGCCAGTGTCTATCGCATTCACAGCCTGGGTGCACGGGTCAAATCCCTTTTGACCTTCGCCTTTTTATACTAGTAGTACCATTTCTCTTTTCTTTTTAAATTTTTTCTTTTGGTTTTCTTTGGATATACTTAAACTACCTGATTTGCCTAATTGCCAGCTATATCTGTTGTAGTCTTCTCTAGATTGCGTTGCATGATTGCATCAGAGACTACAAGTATTGGGCACTAGCTATAGCGACTGGAAGACCCATATGAACATCTGAGACTAGTTTGTGACTGGCGACTGTCCAGCTGCCGTCTCCTTTTACCGTACCAGTTCCGTTCCTACACAATGACTACTGTCTATACTAGGTAGTTTTCGTGCAATTTTCATAGGGCAGTTGTTGGAGGTTTCGACATCGATCAATCATTCTTTCCTCCTCGAATGATGGATGTCAGTCAGGTGCGATCATGTTTGATGCGAAATTTCAAATCCGTACGTGCGTTTCGTGGAGAGCTGGATCATGAGTGCCGGTTGACAAAAGGAGAAGCAACACATGCATCCATCCATCGCTCTGTGTCCGATCGATCGAGCAGCTCCAAGATTGGCGCAAAGTTTCAGAGCTCTCCTACTGTACGTGAATAAAAGGGAAAAGTCAGAAGAGCGAGAAGAGACACAGAGAGGTTTACTTGAATTCCTTGGCCGCCAATTGCTCCTTGACCTGAACCGTGTTGCTGCCATTTTCCTGCGACGACGACATGGAACTTGGAGGACAGAAAGAAGGTAGACAAAACATGGAGCCTGTCATGCAAACACACACGCGCATCTACCAACCATGCGGGCCATGGCTATGCATATGCATTGGCAGGACTTCAGGGATCGATCGAGTGATCACGTTACTATTAGCTGCTGCTGTAGCTGTAGGTCTGAAGAACTGTAATTCAACCGGGCGCTCTTTATGGCAATCATTCATCTCAGATAGTCAAAGGGCTGCTCATAAGATCCTACTGTCTCCAGTCTCCTTTCAGAGCGCGACCATGCTGCATCTTGCATGCGGTTGCGTTTGAGACTTGCAAAGGATCTGTGTGGCCGGTGTCAGAGGAATCCTCCGGCAGGAGACACGGCGAGTTGGCCCGGGGCTGTGCGCCATCCTTGCCATGTGCACACGGTACCGGCTTTTGGGACTAGTAGATAGATCACGAAAAGGATCCGATCCATCAGGGATGGCTGATGAGTGTACGTGCTGGTGCTGGGGTACCACCGAAAGGGCTAGCTCTGCTTGCATTGTCCATCAGCCTCTGTCCCCGCTGCAACACCGCCACATTACTCATTTCGTTGCAAAAGGCGTCAGGAAGGAGAGCCTTTCAGTTTCAGGAACAGTCTGCGGCTAAGTGGATGGGTAATCTGTGTTTGTGTGAGTGTTCAATCAGGTTAGGTGTCCGCCGATGAAGCCTCTAGTTAAGCTGGGTACTGGGCCACTGGCCACTGGGATAGTAGTGGAATTTTCAGGACAATATACGTGTCATTAGCAAAATGTAGCGATGTGCTTTCGCAGAGCTGTTGTTGGCTTGTTGTCTTGTCAGAGCTGAAGGCCAAGTAAACAGCGTTGTGCATTGCAGTTGGAAGATATTGAGACTTGCAGTGCAGAGTGCGGACTGTAGACGTACTCTGAATATGGCTGTGGTATGAACATCGCTCACAAGGTTCAGGAACTCGGTTTTTTTTTTTTTTTTTTTTTTTAACTTACACTTTTTAAAATGTAACTCAGCATTACTTGTAACAGAAAATAAAAAAGGAGATCAAAATAACTGTGAAATTCTGCAAATCAAGTAGGATAAATCATCATGTGTGTGTGTTGAACATCGCAGGTACAGTCAGAGAAGGAGAAGGGACTTGAGCAAGCAAATTGCAGCATAAGTATTGCATTTTGCTCTATTAATGAAAAAACAAACCGAGTAAGAGATCTGCCCCTTTTTTATTGAGAGCAATCTTGCGCAAGCAAACAACTGTTGTGGAGGGTTATTTTGCTCAAATTTCCTTCAAATGAAACACAACAAAAGGAAACCTTGCTCCAGTAATGGCTAAAACGAGCAAGATATCTGACCCTTCAAAACTGAGAGCAATGTTGAGCAAGAAAATAGCTGTTGTGACAGGAACATTTCGATCAATTATCCTCAATTGCAGTGCGGTAAAATTGCAAAAGAAACACTTGCTCTGTAAATGAAATGACAAAAAGGTCGAAAATGAGAGCAATGTTGAGCAAGTAAACAGCTGCTGTGACAGGAACATTTTGATCAAATTTCCTCAATTGCAGTGCGGTAAAAAAGCAAAAGAAACACTTGCTCTATAAAAATGACAAAAAAAAAAAAAAAAAAAAAAAAATAGCAAGAGATGTTCCGTTTTAACAACAATGTTCAACAAAATAATGGCAGTAAGATTTTGCACAAATTGATTTCTATGCAGCAAAGCTACAAAAAAAGAGCCTGTCAAACAACCCATGGGCCACCTAGCCAAGCAAGCCTGACTAGAAACGATCCTCCACAGCAACAGACCAGCCATGCCTGCTAATCCTGACCGTTAATCACGCTCTGGCCCACAGGTCATGACTCATCAACCAGGCTTAAGTGTTTGCCTCCTTATTAGTCAAGGATGCAGCGGTACGATCCTATAGAACAGATCCTGTTCAAGTAAGGTCGTGCTGCAAGGCTCCCGAGCCGAGGTTTTAAGTTAGCTTTCATCCATCTGATCAAATGAGGTGGTGCTAATCTAGATGGGAGTGGTCAGCACATCGCGCCCTGGGCCGCAGGTATACGCTCTCGTATATGTGGGCTTCAGAGTTCAGATCGAGCCCATCGAGGCTGCATTAGATTTACCTCTGTTGATGGCCGCTTGATGCCTCACCTGAGAGAAAAAGTTAAGCTCAGCTGACACCTAGATGGTTGTAGTTCACTCTTGAAGAGCTCAATCTTTCATCCTCCATGTCCCTAAGTGCTAGCCCGGAGTACTACCATGTCTTTTAGCTAGGCCAAACAAGCCAAAAATGTTACTGCTAACAATCACAATCATTGTAAATTTACAGTACGAAGACAACTGTCACAAGCTAATCAGCAATGGGCAACCCAGTACGACTGTACGAGTGCGTGGTCTCTCATCTAAAATCGATTCTCATACATCGTGGGCCTGGAGAGATCGGCCTCCAGGAGCGTAGCCAGGGCTCCATTGCTGATGACCATCGGCACCATGGGCTCGACAAGCTCCGAGCAGGAGCTGCCTAGCATCTCGACCACCGCGGACATGGCGGGCCTCTCGTCAGGCTTTTCCTGGACGCAGAGCAGACCGACCTGAATGCACCTGCGCATTTGAGCAAACTCGGGGTTGGCAGGCGCCGGCGCAACCGCAACCGCCGGATCAAGGAGGGCTGTGACGCTGCGGTCGACCCACAGTCTCCAGGCCTGCAAGGAATGTTGGCAGGATGCCAGTATTTATCGGCTCACCTCTCAAATAACAGCGCAAATTGCAGAGAAATCAGGTTGAAAATGAAGACTGAAACTCTGAAAGGCTATAGGCAAAATCTTACTTCTGAGACGAGGCTTGGCCTGTCAGAGTTCCGCCGTCCACTCAGTGTCTCCAGCAAAGTGACCCCGAAGCTGTACACATCGCACTTCAAGGTTGTCTCGACACCGTCGCTCTGAACGTACTCTGGAGCCATGTATCCACTTGGTACAATAAATTCAGGAACAGAGTGAGTTTCCAAAAAAAAAAAACGATGTAGATAGGCCACGAAGAAACGGGCGTGGGCTAGATATAGAAGACCGGAGAAAGTAGTAGTGAAGAAAGAGTGAGCTGATCCACAACAAGACAACTATATGGTGATCTTACTTACGGTGTGCCTATCCTTGTCCGAGTTCCGGTGGCTCCAGCGGCGAGCAATTTTACGGTGCCGAAGTCCGCCACCTTGGCCTCCCATCCGCCATCCAGCAGCACATTGGCCGGCTTCAGATCCCGGTGGATCACGTTGCCCGCCGACCCCTCTCCCTCATGGAGGTGCTTCACGCCGTCGGCGATCCCCTGAATTATCTGCAGCCTACGACGCCAGTTCAGCAGCGCGCGTTCTTTAGGCGTTCCTGTCAGTTTGAAAACACGAGGAATATTCAGACAGCAGTTGTTTTTAAAACCGGTGTGTTTTATCGATCATATATGAGTTTTGGTCAGTAGAATATTGCGTACCGAATATGTAGGTATCCAAGCTCCTCCTGTGCATGTACTCGTATACCAAAATCCGTTCGTTGGCTTCCTCGCAGTAGGCAAGGAGCCGGAGCACATTCCGGTGCTGCTGGAGCCCAGATATCAGCTGCATCTCTCTTGTGAAATGCCTGACGATTATCTCCGGAAGATCGCTGATCGGTTTCAGCCTCTTCACCGCAATAGTTCTCCCGGCTAGTCCTTGTAGGAGAGGATGTCCTCTGGGTAACTTGCCCTGCGTTTCAGAGAGAAGATGAACGGTCAATCACTCCGGTGCTCAACTCAAAATGAGGCTGGGAATCTGGTCAACTGAACATTACTCAGCCACACAGCAAGCTAGGAGCCTGATTCTAGTAGCTTGTAAAGGCTGAGAGATTTGCAGCTAACCTCATAGACGATGCCGAAAGTACCTTCACCTACCACATTCCTTGTGGAGAAATTTCTTGTTGCAGTCTTAACAGTAGCTAGAGCAATGGAAGAAACAGAGTGATCTTGGACCGTTTGCACTACTGCCTCCGTCATTTGAATTCTCAAGTTCCGATCTGATTGATCAGAGCTTCGTATCAGATAGAAGCTTATAATTCGCTTGAAAACATGCATGGAAAAGGTTCTATAGAGAGAGAGAGAAAAAATGGATATTGGAGTATGGACAGTAGAGGTCATACGCCTTATACGAACCGCCTGCACAACAAAGAAGGCCAGGGAGATAAGGGCAATGGAGCCCAATACAGATCCTGCTGCTATGAAAACCACCGTTCTTGTCGTTACCCTTCCTTTCCCTGGACATGTTATTAGCATAGAAAAAATAGAAATCGTTCTGGCATTTTTTCTAGCTTTTGCTAAAGTTCATACCAGATGAGGGTCTAGCCTGCCGTAGGTACAGGGTTTGTCCTCCACCCACGTAGCGCAGGTCAGTGAGGTTTTCAGGCCACATGATGCATCCGGTGACATCACCACCGTCTCCCCTTGCACATCTGCAGCGGCATACGCGACGCAGGAGCAGTTGGCAAGGCACCTCGCCCTGCACTGCTCCAGCGTGACGCTTGTGTCCAGCGACGAGTTGAGCGTGTCGGGCAGCTTCACTCCCGGCACACGGACAAACCAGTCCGTGGTCCTGGTGGTGCCATTGTCGTCGCTGCAGTCCAACGACACGTTCCGCCGGCACCCACCGGACGTATCTCTCCTGTCCCAGTCCAACGGCGAGACGGGGACGAACCCCCCTGAACGCAGCTGCAGGGCAACGCCGTCGACGTCGCGCTCTCGTAGCACACGCCGGAATGCCCGCACATGTTGTAGTTGTCGCAGTCATCCTGGGGTCCCTTTGAAGTAGTCTACCCACACTCGCTTGTCCGGCACCCACACGGCTCGCTCGACCCGGGCCGAGCTGCAGTTGATGAAGAGACGGGACAGGGAGGGCTCGCCGGGCTTGGCGGCGTAGCTGAAGCTGATCTCGCTGGGGCTGACCGTCACCTGGAAGACGAACATGTTGGAGTACGTGTAGTACATCTGCGGGATGCCGCTGAACCACAGCCCGTTCCACACTCCCGTGCGGTACTTGATGGCGCCGCTCGAGTCCAGCAACATCATCTCAGGCAGCAGTCCTCCTCGCCTCACCATCACGTACCGGAGGTCCCCAGGCGAGGGGTCGTCCGGCGAACGCCACGACGTGAGGTACCACCCGCCGCCGCTCCACAGGTTGATGCCGATCTTGGCGCCCGGGAGCAAGGTATCGGTCGGGTGGTCGAACGACTGCCACAGCTTGACGTCGTCGCCGCTGCCGTCGAGCAGGACGAGGTTGCCGGACTCGAGTAGCTTCAGTGCCGTCGGGGAAGCTGCGCCGGACGTGTTCGAAGACCACGCCGTCTGGCCGGAGCCGTCGAGCAGGAGAAGGTTTCCCGTGTCGCTGATCACCAGCACGCCAGAGGTGTCGCCGAGAGGGCGGTCACGATTTGCCACCCAGCATACAGCGTCGGCGCTGGAGTTGGACACCGTGAACCAGATCCCCAGGTACCTCCTTGCCGGAGCGCCGCGGGTGAAGAAACCTAATGTGAACGAGCTGTTAGCGGAGACCAGGGTCTCACCATCAGTAAGGTTACTGCCCTTGGTGAGGATGTCGGATGCAGCTTGTGCGGCGGCAAAAGTTCCCAGGAAAAAGAGGATTAAACAAGATTCTACGAGGAAGTGGCGGTGGCTGTAACCATGGTGCAAACTCATGCTGCTTGTCACGAACGCTACTGGCTGCTTGTGCACAGGGGGCACACTAAAGAATGTCATTAGCAAGACTTAAATTATACTTCCAACCTCATATGATGTTTGTCCCCTTTGATAGGCCTCGCTCTTTCGGGAGTCATAGGTGGTTGCCTTGCCTGTCTTTCAATAATAAGAGTCAAAAAAACGAGTGATTGGGCTGGCACGTGGCAGGGACATTTCCAAAGACCCCGTCCCCGCCGGCACCAATGTGGAATTTTCACATGCCCGTGTGGGCACCAGGCTTATCTTGGTTGGACGAGGGCGTCAAGATTCGTGCCCAGAACAGGCGTCTTCATGGAGCCAGGCGAGGGGGAGGGGCAGGGACCAGTGGAGAAGCCACGTTAGAGTTACCTGGTGCACAGGCACCAGGGTAATTTCTTTTTTTGCCATTAAATGGTTTTATTTTCATCATATATTTTAATAAAATTGTGTAAGTTACTTATACAGTGCATCACGGTTTATTCTTGTAGCTTCGCCACTGGCAGGGAGCTGGGGTGGAGGAGCCTGAGGCCGGCGGCGGAGTTCAGACGTTGGAGTACGGAGCCGACGCACCATCAGCTGCCGGCGCCGGAGTTCCTATGGCCGCCATCCCCGGAGTCTGACACAGCCCCCGCCGAGCTCCAGCACCGCCACCTCCTGCTCCCACACCGCCGGAGTTTGAAGATGCTCTAAGGGTCCATGCATGATGCCACTAGCAGGGACCTAGGGTGGAGTACGGAGCCTGAGGCCGGCGGCGGAGTTCAGACGTTGGACTAGTGAAGATGCTCTCATCTAGAAACTCAATGAACATCACAATCTTGAAGATGCTCTAAGGGTCCATGCATGATGCATGACTGAAACCCCTGCCTGGTCATATACTACGCGCTAAGAAGACTGAATATTCATCCATACCTCCACTTGAGCCAATCTTCACAGACAACGCTAGTTAATGACGGAAGGGCCCGGCCCTACGTGTCATTGGCTGCACTAATGGAAAGGTGCATGCAGGTACATACGGAGCCACAGCTGAAGAATTCGCTAAAAAATGTCAGCTGGTCTTTCAGGAAATTTCCTCGCCAGTGTTGCTTGGCACAGCAGTTAAGAAAAAAAAAATTAATGGCGGGATCAAGACAGCGCGGACCTAGACGATCGAAATCAGTGCAGACCAGGACAGAAGAATGGCGCGGTAGCAATACCATCCAGTCCAATTAGTTGAAAAAAAGAGTGGACGTGGACCCCAAACACTGTTCAGCCCGCGTGCGCTAGTCGCAACACGTACGTGTACTATTTTTCTACTTAATGTTTCCTCGTCGGACCGAGCGTGGAGAGAGGCGCGGGAGAGGAGAGGCCCAGAGGAGAGGGAGGAACAAACACAATATGCATGTGTGGTATACAAAATTTTTAAAATACGATAACTTTCATATTAAGCGTCTATGTTCAATTTCGTTTATTATAATGAGATCTATAAAGCTAGATTCATGTTGGATATGTTTTGAAACAATTTTCGTGATGATAAAGTTTTGCATTTGGGAGTATAAAGTCTTTTTTTCGAGAACATGCCCTTGGCATATATTTCATTAAGCAGTAAGTAGATAGCCCTTACACCCGAACGGTAAGCCGAGGATTACTGAAACACACGCAACACCCAACGAATTCACAAAATTACATAAAAGGTTTTTGCTACTAAAGCTCGCAGTGCTTGAATCTAGGCAGGCTGTGCGCCCACCATCAGAGCTGAGAAACGCCTAAAGCCAGCCGCCGACCAAAGCGCGTCTTCCTCCATGATCAACGTCTGAAGCCTCTGTTGAAGGTCCTCGTGTTCCACTCTTTCCACAGCGACCAAGCCACTAGGAAGAGGAGAAAATCGAAGAGGAGTAAAAAGTTTCAAATGTTGTTATATACAAAGTTTGAAAAATTGAAGTACAATGTTCTGAATTAAAAAATTTTCATTTTAGGTGTACAAAATTTCGTAGCATGTCAGTATAAAGTTTAAAATGAGCTAGTAAAAAAAATCCTAAATTTGGGTGTAGAGTTTTGAAATCCCAAAGTTTAAACCTAGCAGTTAAAAGATTAAAATGTGATATAGTTCAAAGTTTCGAACCTAGTAGTACAAAGTCAGTAATGTGATAGTTAAAGTTCATAAATTCGAAGTATAAAGTTTTCAACATGGCAGTACAAAATTTAAAATGTGATAGTTCAAAGTTTTGAACCTAGCCCTAACAAATTTGTAGTGTGATAATTTAAAGCTGGGGAGGATCCAGGAATTGAGTATAGGGGAGGCCATGTATAACACTAGAGCTAGTAAACCATGCCAAGTTTCTAGAATCATGCTAGTAAACGATCTCTCAGACAACCTATGAGCCATCCCAGCCAAGCTTGCACCTGACTAGAAATGATCCTCTACAGCACTGGATCAGACACCTGTCCTGGCCGTTAATCACGCTCTGATTCACAGATCATGGTCGTGCTGCAAGGTTCCGAGCTGAACTTTTAAACTGGCGTCCATCAGTTTGGCAGGGAGGTGGCACCATTAGGTGCGGATGGCAAGCACTGAAAACCATGTTTTGTACAGGGCCGGCCCATTCTGAATGTCCACGTCATGACATTCAGCACTAACACATACGAGTACATCAGCGGATTAGTGTATAATGACACTAGCACGTACTGTAATCTGCAAAAAAAAATACTACTAGCAGAATACTCAGTATGACCTTTATGTCTGAGTCTAACCCATTGTCACGTACACTGTCGGCCTCTAGAGATCAGCTGAATGAGCATCAACCTCTAGAAACAACCTCCAGAATCCTACTGCCGATCGAGTGCAGATCATGGGCACCCTGGGCTCAACAAGTTGCTGTTGGTGCTGCTGCTTAGCAACTCCACAACCTGCGACATGGATGCACATGCACATACCTAGCTGACGAAGCTCAGGCTTGACCGGCGCCGGTGCAACCTCGGAGTCCAGAAGAGCCGTAATGCTGCGCTCGACCCACAACCTCAGGCCTGCAGCAAGCATTTTTTTCTTCCTTCAGTCTGGTAGTACCAGTAGTATATAAGACGAAGAAGTCTGCACTCTGCAATTAATTATTCAAACACCGACGAGATGGTGCTAGTGAGGACTCGAAGACTTGTATACCGAAACAAGTGTAGTCCAGGGGAACGGAGACTCGGAGAGGGATCAAATCAGTGAATCACAGTTTGAGATCTCTGCCCGTCAAACGGCGCGAGAGGCAGGTGTAAGCAAAGCCACCACTTGCTCAAGTCTGAACAAAGCCTTCTGAAATTCGGCTGAGAACGGCCACCACTTACTGCTGCGAATTGAAAAGAGACAGAAGTTAAAACCGAGTGGAAGTAACCCTTTGTGAACATGTGAGAACAACCAGGAAAAAAAAAAAAAAAAATGCAGACATGGTCCACATGGACAAGTTCCCAATAGAAAAGGACGAGCATGAACGTAACAGATCGACGATGTTGAATTGAATTTATGCAGAGAGCCAGCCAGAGACAGGGCCGGATGATCTTTGCCAGTCATCTTTGTGTTAACCAGAAGTTCAGAAGTGGTTCATCTAAACGTGGTAGCTCTCCAGTACTCAACTGTGAACTTTCTGAAATCAAGTAGCAAGAATCACCAATTCTCAACAAGAATGCGCAGATTTGCATACAGGCATAGATAGAGAAGCAAACTACAGCAAACAAAATGTAGCAAATTAAAGTCTTGCTATATTAATGGTAAAACGAGCAAGAGATCTGCCCCTTTTAAATTGAGAACAAGTTTGAGCAAACAGCTGTCGTCAGGAATGTTTTGTTCGGATTTCCTTCAAATGAAGGCTGCATGAATGACAAAAACCAGCAACAAATCAATTTTGAGCAAAATGACAGTTGTTGACATCAATTGCCTTGAATGTAGCACGACAAAAACAATAAGAAATCTTCATGTATTAAAATGGCAAAAAGAGCAAGACATCAGCCTTTTTAGTTCCAGACAAATATTGACAGCTGCTGGAGTAATATTTTGCACATATTGCACTCAAATGCAGAACAAAAAAAAAACAAAAAGGAGCCTGTCAGACAACCCGTAGGCCACCCCAGCCAGGCAAGCCTGTCCAGGAACGATCCTCTACAGCACCAGACTAGCCGTCACGGCTAATCCTGGCCGTTAATCACGCTCTGGCCCACAGGTCATGGTTCATCAACCAGGCTTAAGTGCTTGCCTCCTTATTAGTCAAGGATGCAGCGGTACGATCCTATAGAACAGATCCTGTTCAAGTAAGGTCGTGCTGCCAGGCTCCTGAGCCGAGCTTTTAAGTAAGCTTTCAACCATCTGCGCAACCGAGGTGGTGCTAATCTAGTGGGACTGGCCAGGAATCCCCGCATATTGCGTACTGGGCCGCTCAATTCTTGTATATATATGTGTGGGCTTCAGGTTGAGACCATCCCATCAAGGCTGCATTAGCTAAGCTAAGCTCTCTCAAAAAAAAAAAACCTAAGCTAAGCTCAGCTGAAACTTTACAGGGCTGAAACTTTCATCCTCCCTAAGCATTATAGCCCAAACACTGCCATGTCTTTTAGGCTAGTCTCCAGACATGCAAGGATGTCAGAATGAATGCAATTTTCAGATCTTTTTAGTTACAGTATTTACCGGTTCACCTCCCAAATACAAATAGCTAGCAGCATGAATGCAATTTTCAGATCTTTTAGTTACAGTATTTACCGGTTCACCTCCCAAATACAAATAGCTAGCAGCTCTAGTTGCAGAGAAATCAGGATGGAATTGAAGACTGGAACTCTGAATTGCTATAGGCACTTTAATATGTAATCTTACTTCGGAGACGAGGCTTGGACTGTCACATTTCCATTATCCACTCAGTGTCTCCAACAAAGTGAGCCCGAAGCCTTACATAGCGCTTCAACGTTGTCTCGCCACCGTCACTCTGAACGCACTATGGTCTATGGAGCCATGTTTCCACTTGGTAAATTCAGGATGGAACAGAGTGAGTTTCCAGTTAAAAAAAACAAGGAGATGATGTAGATATATAGTACTGAAGAAAGAGCACGCTGATCCACAACAACACAACAAGGGTGATCTTGCTTACAGTGTGCCTATCCCTGTCCGAGTTCCGGTGGCTCCAGCGGCGAGCAATTTTAAAATTGCGTATGGATAGTGAGGATTCAAGGGACTCGAAGCGAAACAAATGTAACCCAGGAGAACGGAGCGGGAGCAAATCACCAGTTCAGGTCTCCATCTGTCAAACCGTACGACGAATGGTTGGAATGGAGGCAGGGGGTAAGCTTTCAGCCACCACTTGCTCAAGTCTGAAATTGGGCCAAGAACGGCCACCACTTGGATGGCTGCAGACTGAAATGAGGCAGTGGAAGTATACATTGTGTGGACAGTGCAATTTTTTTTTTTTTTTTTTAAAAAAAGGCAGTACTGACATTGGCAAGTTCCCAGCAGTAAAGGACGAATATTAACGTAACAAAAATTGAAATTATACAGAGAGGCAGTCCATGACCGGCCCAGATGATCTCAGTAAGTCATCTTTGTGTTAACCACAAACACCAGAAATACGGAGTATAGCTCACTTTAAACGTGCTCTCCAAGAGTCAGAACGGGAATATTCTGCAGGCTTTCTTATTCTTATTCTTTTTTTCACCAAGCAAAGCAAAGCTGCACAGCCCCTTTTTTATAATAAAAAAGGAAAGAAAAGGGCAAGCAAAGCACAGAAAAATAAGGGGCCTCGAGCTAGCGCCATCGACTTGGGCCAGCCCGCAGGCCTTTCATTACGGCTTTTTTTTTCTGTTTTAGGGCGTTGTGGCCCTGCCTTTAGTATTACCAAAGACACCAGCATTCAGTTTACAGCACTGGGGTGGATCAACACCCATCCAGATAGTCTCAACAAGAAAATGAAACGTGACTCGCAGGTCACCAGCAGTTCGATATAGAACGATCTAATCCCCAGATTATTATTCAACTACGAAACAGAAGTCAGGAACTCATTCTCCAGAGCCCACCAAACTCTTCCAGATTCGTTCATCTTGATAGCATCATTTGTCATCAGCTTTACCTTCACTTCCTCCGGTGTGATCAGCATCTCAGTATCTGTCGCCGTCTTGAACATGAAAATGTCCCGAGCATCATTGACTGTGCTTAAACAGATATCCTTGGAGGTCTTGTAGCAATACTCTTTAATCTTGACACCTTCCTCAAAAAAGTCTTGCTTGTTGGCTTGAGGGCAAAGGAGCACCCAAGACTGAACCATCACAGCTATCGCCATCATCAAATGATTCACACCTAGCCAAGGGGTACCCTGCATGCAAATCCAACATCTTAGATCATCCGCACTCATGTTTTCATTTATCTCCCTCTATACATCCTATTCATTAAAATTCTCTCTTTTACAAAATAATTTCTCCTCGACTCATCCTTCTTTATATCTCTACTCTATACCAACTACCATCAATAGACTCACTTAAAATTTTATCTAAATATACCCACGATCTATCTTCAGTTTTTTATCCCGGAATCAATAGTGTGATCGAATTTAATTTAGATTTTTGGTTCAAGTTATAGCATTTTTTAGTTACTTAAAAAATGGGACCCAGTTTGCATGCCTGCCACCTCTCTCAAACGGTCCGCACGATGGTGGGCCAGCAAAGTCTGTAGCGCGCGCACGCTATGCTGCGCCATATTCCCAGTGGTGGCTGTTCTCTCTCTTCCTTACCGTGTCTTCACAGTACCCCGCTGCAGCGAATTTGGTACTGGAGGGAGCGGTAGCGTGCGCCTCCCAGTACCCACTGCATATAGTCTTAGTTTCCAAAGCCACCACAGGGCAGCAGCACAAAATGCATTATCAACTACAAATTTTTTATTACTCAACCACATTTGGCCTATAGAAACAAAATCACTCCCTACTGAATGTCCTAAAGCTTCTGACATATATTCCCACATTTGCCTAGCTACTGTTCCTTCAGAAAACAAATGGTTGGCTTTCATTACGGCTTCATCGGCTCTTGGCCCACCTGCCCAACAACTGCGGCCGTGGATTTGTCGCCTACAGTTTTTCCTTTTTTTTGACGTTTTCCATTGCAATTTTTGGAGTCATAATCTGATCGTAGCCACCTCAAGGTTTGTCCCCGTGGGATTGCATCTTGCAAGCCGCAGCCGCTGGCTGTAGTAGTACGTAGCTGGGCGGAGGCGACAAGTTGGGCGGAGAAGGACAGGACGAAGGAGCCAGCTGCGGTTGCGCCCCGCACTGACACGTCCAAGCAGAAGCAGGGACAGGGTGCCCCTGGACCGCTCGCTCCTGTTTCACTTGTGAGCCTCATCTGTTTCACTTGTGAGCCTCATCGCTTCACCCTCACTCTCTTGGCTGCTCTGCTCGATCGCAAACAGCCGCGTGCCTTGTATCGTGTAGGAGTACTATCTGCTGGTGGATCCATGGGCGTACGGTGGACCGGCTCTCTCTACTGTTACCTGCACTGCAGTTACTCTGTTGGTATTCAGGCTCTTGGATGAAGTTGAGATCACCATACGTATCGTCGTGTAGGAACACAACTACGGAAAGAACGGACGTGTTGTTGACTTGTTGTAGTACACTATACAGTTTCGACATCAAACGTTGTGTACGTCTTCCACTATAGTTTCGTCGAGGCGGAATTCATTCGTATTCAAGAGGGTTGGTTGTCCTGGAAACACCGGAGAAATGGAAGGATGAGTGCCAGATTTCTGAAACCATCATTTACGCCTGTATCCCTCGAGCTCAAGATGCCCATTCAGTTGCGGAGGGGCCTCCGCCGCAGCAGAGCACTCCAACCGCGTGTGTGTAGTACTCTGATCAGTGGACCACGGGAGTACTGCCACTGTACTGGTTACACACATGATTAAAGGCAAAGTGGATCGGTTAAAAAGCATCCGCAGTAAAAAAAAAGAAAGGTAGAAAATTGATTCAAGTACTACTCCCTGCAAGCCTCGAGGAAACATGAATCATGCGTTTGTACAGTATGATTGGTGTCCACATGCAGAGAGGAATCGCATCAAAGACAAGGAAATCTCTGAAACAGAGCGCCGCAGAACCCGAGATTACCAAATCCAGTTCAAGGTCGCCAACGATGCGACCTCGCAAAGCTGAAACGAAACTACTACAGACGGACAGGTACCATTGCTACAAACACACCTACGAACACGAACGAACAAGTCCAGCGCGAGAAACCAGCAGTTCCATTCCCATCCCGCCCGACGCCATTGCCATGATAGATTACTAGTAGCAACTAGTAGGCTACCACCACCACGGCGAGTAGTTGAGGATCAGATGCGGCCGGCGCACTCGGGCGGCTGGACGGGGAACCGGTCGGTGTCGACGCAGTAGTCGTAGACGAGGTGGTGCGCGCGCGCCCCCACGAGCTGGTGGCTCTGGTGCACGGACAGCTCCGACATCTCCTTCTCCTTCCACCAGTAGCGTCCCTCTTTGCCCCACGACGTCTCGCTGCACCGCCGGACCTCGCCGGCGTCGCCGTCGGTGGCGTTGGCGGACCAGGCGCACCCGTCCACGCGCACCTCCCGGAACGTGGCCTCGAACGGCGCGTGCGACCAGTCCGTCTTGACGCGCCCGCCCTGCGTCGCCCAGTCGTCCGCGTTCCAGATGGAGCTGTACACGGCCATGGGCTGCGGCCCCGGGAACGGCGGCGGGGAGGTGGTGGTGCCGTTGTGGTGGTGGTGGCCGTGCAGCGAGACGTTCTGGCGGTTCTCGTAGACGCGGATGGGCGTGTCGTCCACCATGAACACCACCTGGCTGGGGTTCCACAGCACGGCGTAGGTGTGGAAGTCGGCGGTGGGGTCGAACCACAGGTCGATGCGCTGCTCCCGGTTGCCCACGCCGTCGATGTACAGGTTCGTCTGCACCAGGTATGGCTCGCCGGTCACGTTGCCCAGGAACTCGAAGTCGAACTCGTTGTGCTTGTCCCCGGCCGAAGACAACTGCAAACGGTCCAAAACACATTGCAAATGTTAGCCGAGGTTGAACGTGCAAATCAGTAACTTCTTCTAGTGACATGGATTACTGCATTGGGTTGATTAGTAAAATTGGCATCTTTACTTTAAGAAAGAAAAGCTACTAGGGGCCGGTACTGCTGCATTGTCATTGTGTATATGCCCCCTTCTGCACTTGTTCACGTGCTCTTGTTCTTTGTAAATTGGTTCTTGGCAGCATCCCCTTGCCAGACAGGGCAAGCATGGCTTTCCATAGCTTTATCTAATGATGGGGCCACATACATTTTACCCTATTTTAGACTTTTCAGTCTTTTATAAATGCATCTGCTAGTTTAAAGTCTTTTATTTATATATACAAAGCAAATAAAATAAAGCTATAGAAATGCCCGGTAGATTCAGATGCCACCATAATAGAAAGAAAATGCACACTTGCACGGATCACTGCCTGGACTGCCAAATGCAGTATGAATGCGCAACTAGGAGTATCATTCAACTTCAGTATTAGCATTGACACTAGTACTGAGGAGGCAGGGAAAGTAAAAACAGAGTAAACAAGGCAGCAAAAATGCATGCACTCACTCACATAGAACGCTGTGACGACGCCGGCGGAGTCCCCGGGGACGAGCTTGAGGTCGGCGCTGGCCTTGCCGTACAGAAACTTGCTCCTGGACACGAACCCTCCGCCGGAGTTGGCGTCGAGGCGGAGCTTGAGGAGGTCGCCGTCGTACACCATGTGGTCGTTCGCCCAGCTGGGCTGCACCACGTCGTCGAACTTGTTGGTCGCCCCCGCCGTGTCCGCAGCCACCCCGGCGCCCAGCAGCGCCGCCACGGCCGCCGCCACCAGCACGGCCGAGACCGCCGCGGCAGGCAAGGCTCCTCCCCGCTCCCACCACCACCACTACCGCTCCACAACGCCATTGCCACCCACGGACGAGCAAATGAGCACACACCCTTCTACTCTCTTCTTCGCTTGTGCGTGCAGTGAGGGTGGCGTTCGAAGGAGGTGATGAGGAGCCAATGGCGAGGCGAGGGTGGGGCGTTATATAAGCAGGAGGCGGAGGGAGGTGCTTGGGCGCTTGGCTTGGGAAGAAGGGTGGCGCCACGTCGGAGGCCAGGTAGCCGTTGGGCAAAGCGGGGGACCGTGTAGGGGCATGGCACGGCAACTTTTGCGGCTCGGCCACCTTTTCTCGGTGCAGCGAGCCTGCTGCTAGCGGCTACTACTCCCAGGCTGTGTTTAGTTGGTTGAAGTTTGGGAAAAAATGTCACATCGGATACTGTAGAACATCATATCGTACAATCGTAGTATGTTTCGTTTGTTAGTGGTAAAATATTATCCTACCACGACGTAACCAGCTCAAAAGAATCGTCCTCGCAATGCATATCTAAACTGTGTAATTACTTTATTTTTTTACCTATATTTCATACTCCGGACATGTATCTTTTGGTGTATTTAATGCTTTGATGTGATGGGATGTGATAGGAATGTAGGAAATTTTAGAGAGAAACTCGAGGAACTAAACAGGGCCCCACTCTCCCAGCTCTGCTCGTCCACTGCAACACAAGCTACTCCTACTCGAGAGTGAAGGTGCGGTGCGGTCCTGGCTGGATACAGCTGGCGCCCGAGCCCAGGGGCAGCAGGACGGAGTACTCGTACGCGACACGGTAAAAGGCAAAGCGAGGGTCGTGTGAAAAAAAGAAGAGTACTGTACGTACAAAGGGCAGTAGTAGTAGTACAATAGTTTAACCGTCTTAATTGTATGGAGTAAAGAGGCGTGTAATAAGTGGAGTATAGTACTGTGCAGCGTGGTGAACCTCGATCTAGCTCTGGTTTCCGTCTACCGCACGCCTGTGGCTGGCACGAACGGGTACGGCGTGGCTTGATGGACAAGAAGGCAAACGTACACCACTGAACCACCAGCAAGATTGCTCCAACAATGGCTTTTGTACATGTACTGCTTCCTTGTATTGGTATACAGTCTACTAGCTATTTATACAGTTACCGCACGGCTGAGGGGTCATACGTACTGTACAACGGTACAAGAATGCTGAATACATACATGCGGGGCGGGGTATCGCGTATAGTACGTGCGTGTAGCTCAACTGCACGGGCCTACAAATTACTACTAGTACGCTATGGGCCTCTGACTGCTAGTCTTTAACAAACAAACATTAGCCTGCCGCACATAATTACTCCTATCAAGTACTGTGCTACTACGCCGTGCAGTAGGAGTGAGTAGTCGGAGACGATGACAGTGCATTACTCCACTGAACAGCGAAGAGAAGCCGTCTCTTTTGCTACTCCACGCTCCACACGAGCAAACAAATAAAGTACGTAGTATTGTTAATCACCCGAGGATCTAGTGGTGACATCCAGCACGTATTCGGTCTTGACGAATTGTTAATCACCTGTAATGTGTACAGTACGTAGGTTCTAAACTCGATTAGGAGGAGCAGTTTCCAAGGCAGTGAACCTTTCATCCAGCTGTGAATGAGTGAGATCCCATCCCATCCTTGTTTTTTTTGGTGCACCGGCACCGTGCACGATGATATCCTGCACGCATCCTCACAAGACATGCCCCCGATGTCCGTCCGCACGAGCACGAGCAACTCATTTCCGAGACCACTCCACTCGTCTTTTCGCTTTTGGGTGAAGGGCTGCTGGGTGGCGCTAACGCCGAGGCGAATAATGTTTGTCCTGGTCGACCAGTCCTTTTCTTACTCGTGCTTTTAAACCTTCGATTAATCTTACTAGTCCAGTGATCAACTACTACAGTGCAGATGTCCTTATGCAAAGACTGTGTAGGACTCCTCCGTTCCACAATACCGATTAACGATACATATAAACTTTGTTTTGGCCTCCGTTTTATTCAACTTTTTTTAATAAATAATACCACTTTTGTTATGACTTATTACATCACTAAAAAGATATTATAATGATGTTTTGTTTATTTTATAATTTACATAAAAATTTGAATAAGACGAGTAGATCAAACTTTATACAGCAAAGAATTGCAAAGACCGTATTGTGGAACGGATGGACCATACTACAGCTCATACACATCGTTCATCAGAAATTTGTAGTGCTCCTGAATGAAACTGAAAGCGATCGCATCGCTAGCCGGGAATCGCGCAGGAGGTGTCAAAGCGAAAGGATGGCGGCCCAGGTCCGCGGCCCAACGGATACCTGGCACCTGGCCGGCCTGCCCGGCGCGGCGCACTATTTGGGCCCTCGGTTCAGTTCCACTTCCGCTGAATGACGCGCGGGACCCACGTATTTCATCGCACTGACAGTGACGTCATCCGTAATAATGCCATCTGCTTTCCTCTGGGCCCTCCCAGCTGGCCCAACCAAATGGAAAAGGGTTTCGGAGTTTGGACTGACTCGTCCTTCTTCTTTCGCTGCCCGCCCGCCCGCCCGCCCGTGTCAATGCAGTGTACGACGAGCAGGCCAAAAACGTTTTGAATCGATGGATCGGTGGCACCTTCAAATTTGAAAAACAAAAGTACCGTTGCTATACAGCTCAGCAACCTGAGGCTACACGAAATGCACTGTAGAACTGTTTGGCTCAGTAGGAGCGACTCGTACATATTTTGCCGTGTTGGATCAACTCGTAGGAGTAAGTCGTACAAATCGGTTTAAGGAAACTACTGTATGGAGTAACATACAGCCACTAGGTGCGTTTGATATAGGGCCCTGGGGTGGCCGGAGCCCTTCAGATGCAGCCCAGCCTGTTTGATTCAGTTGGCCCATTCCCCAGCCTGCTCCCAGTGTGCAAAATCCCTTCTCTCTCCCTGTCTCCCAAAAAAACGCTCGGATCCTTCGTCGATTTTCGGCCAGGCTCGTTGCAGCCGGCTGGGGCGCGGTGGTGGCTGCTTTTGTGCTGTTGAACACTGGTTGTTGGTTGTTGGGAGTGAAATCAAACACAGGCTATCAGGGCCTGGACGAGTTGGGACTGCAATCAAACAAGGCCTGTTTTTTCGACCATGACCTGTCTGCGGCTGGCCAAAGCCTGGCTCGCAGGCCGAGCCACCCTGGAGCTCCAAATCAAACGCGCCCTTAGTACGATAAATATCGTTAATCGTGGTAAAAAAAATTGATAAATATATTTTTTACTCATAGCAGTAGTAGTATATTCTGAGACACCACATACGACGGCGACTCCACCTGCTACAAACACAGCAGGGAGCATGCATGCATTCCATTCAGCATGGGCGCGAGTATGAAACGAAAGGAGAGGACAAGCATGAATGAGCCATCACGTGAGAGTCCTGCCCGCTCTTCCTCTGCGCCCATAGGAGCAGCGAGATGCACGGGGAGGAAGAAGACGACTCGCTGCTCCAGCTCCTGTGACAGACAGACACTGTAGAGGAAGAGAGGGTAACAGTAGTACGGCGAGACGCCGCTTGTCACTTGCGCTCGTCGTCGTACTCCTTGTGCTCCAGCACGAGTTCTCCGTACTACGTACGGAATAACGGGACCGCGACAGCGGCTGTAATGTTGCCTTTATCCGTGAAACGGTGAAAGAGAGAGAGAGAGAGACGGAGCTGTCCTTGGGTGTACCTGCAGTTTAAAGAGTTAAAACACTCTCCGCCTTGGTAACTTTCTCTCTAGGCACGGGTGAGCAACACCTGTTCAGCTGGCGTTCCTTTGGCCGACGTGATGTTGTGAGAAAAATACCGGGAGCTACCGCTTAACGATCTTTGTGAGAGTAAAAATACCGCTGGTTTTGGTGATAAGCCAAGCGAACAGGGACAGTTGCCAACGCACTTTTGTTTCTTTTGTGCCGTTGTACTGTAGTATTGTTTAGCCTAGGAGTAAAACTGTTTTGTTTAACCGAGAGCCCGGGACGCTGCTGGTGCGATTGGCATGCAATGCGCTCGTCAGTGAGCATGAGAGCTTTGCTCCTCTCTCGACTGTCATGGTAACAACGTGACATGGCGAGATGATTGCTCCTGGCCCTGGAGGCAGGAGGAAGCTTGGAGCAGTAGTGAGCAGCAGCCATTCGTGCAGCTCATGATTCCGCCCGCCACCCCACGGCCCACCTCGCGTCGTGTCACGTCGCGTCGTCCTGCGCCATTTAACTCGGCAATGCCATTGGCACGCAATCGCAATGGCAATGCCCATGGCCCCGCACCAGCATTGGGTGTGTTTAGATCACCAAAATTTGGTGTAAAAATCCTCAGCGTGTCACATCCGACACCCCCGACGTTTCGTTTGTTAGTGGTAAATATTATCCTACCACAGGCAGAACCAGCAAAAAATCGTCTCCAACGTACATCTAAACTATGCAATTAGTTTATTTTTTACCTACATTTAATACTCGATACATGTCTTGGCGTTGTGATGTGATGGGAAATCTTCTTTTTCATAGTGAAATTTGGGAAAGAATTTGGGGCTCTAAACAGGGCCAGGAAATGGCCGGGCTGCCCAGAGGGGGAAAGCCGTACTAGGGACTGCCGCATGCGTGACGCGTGAGCAGGCAGGCCAGCAGGGAATCGACGGTACCGAGCGCTTCGTAGTAGCCGCCTGCAATGCCAATGCTGCGTGCCCCGTGCCGTGACGTCCGGGCCAGCTACTCCATGCGTGTATCATTGCCTGCGTCGATTTGAATCAGAGAGAGATTTGGTGCTGCTTCAACTTCAAGTAGATCCGGACAAAACAACAAAAATAGTACTACTAAGCTGTCTGACACATGGATAACTCTCGGATTCTTGAAACGGTGCCAAACAGCCAGGAAGTCAAACATGTCAAACAGAACGGAATCGCTCCGAAAAGATTTGAATATAATTTTTACGGATGGAATTCGAAATTTATATATAAAAAAAAATACAAGACAGAATCTGCATGCGAAAATGTTCCTAAGGATTCGTAGCTCAGAAGACGGTGAAATTGAGAACCGTCAATTCGAGCGGTGAATGTGGAGCTCGTTCACTTCTCCAAGGGACCCGAGCCTCAACTTATGGCCCCGTCCCGCCTGGCGTGTACTCTGGTGCCACAAGTATATAGTTTAATACGAAAATAACGACACGGACCATTGCTGACACGTGACATCGAGGCTCCGGTAACTGTAGCACCAGCCTTGTTCGGCGACGGCGAGCATGTATCGCCTGCCGTCTCGTCGCTGTCTCCGCGTGCCCGGTGCCTGCGTGCGTCCACGGATCCACGCAGCCTAGGCCTGGTCCGCCTGTTGGCTGTCGCGCTGCGTCCTGAGATTTACAGTAGTTGGACGTTGACGTCTGTACGCTCGCTGCGTCCTACAGTGCAAATGTGCAACGGCCATGAGCAGCCGGCCCAGAGGCCCACTACAAACTCCTGTATCCTTCTTGGGTCGTGAATGGACTACGCTATAGCCCATGCGGGAAACGAGCCCACGGATGCCAAAAGTCCTATGCCGCTGTTCTGCCTTGCATCTCAATTCTCACACATCCACGCAGTCACCACGCAGCTCTCGTGTAGAGGAGTACGTGCTTTCCTTGAGGAAAACAGCTCCGAGGATTACGGCGGACCTACCTTTCGTGTCAGTGCAGAAGACGGCGTCCTTGACGGGAAGACGTGCACAGTACCTGGGTTTTCATCTTTTGGAACATGACATCAAATTACCTACAGCATCAGTAAACTTGGGTCGGGCACAGGTTGGATGCATGTCTAGACCTGATCTTGTGACACCTGAAAATGTGGTTCACAGCTTTCACTTGTAATCCCTAGACAAGACTCACCTGCCCTTCCGTCCGAGCACCCCCCACCCCCCAACGGGCGACTCGGGAGCGACCGCCGACGCCGCCAAGAGCCCCCTCCCCCCTGTCTTCTCTGGCCCGCCGCCGCCCTTGCCTCACGACGGCCAGCGGCAAAGGCACCCACAAAGGGGTCGCACCCTTCCTCCCCCCCCGCTTCCCACCTCATTCCCAACTCTCCGGGCGCTTAGGTGTTGCTCCCTCCCTCGGCGTGCTAGCGGCGGAAGAGTCGCCGTCGTCTTCTTCCTGGCCGATGAGCCCACCATGGTCGCCGCCCGGTGACGGACGGACCCCGCGCCTCCATGACCAAGGAGCAATTTTATCCCTGCTCCATATCTTCATCTTCATTGCTTGCTATGGCCATCTAGGCCTTGATTTCACTGGAGGCTATACAAGGAAGAAGTAAACCTCCAAAGAAGAAGAAACCCCACCCTCCTACTCTGCCTTCGGCAGTGGCGAAGCTAGAGCAAACGGGAAAGGGGGTGCCTTTCTCATATACGATTGAAATTTGATCAGCAACCATGGTGAAAATTTGTTTCTAACGAGGAAATTTCAAAATTCTATGGGTGCCTAGGCACCCAAAACATCCAACGTGGCTCAAAAGCCCCCGGCCTCCCCGCGAGCTCGCCAAGGAGAGCAGAGGGCTGGCGGCGGCATACCTAGGAAGGGAAGGTTGGGGGCGGGAGAGAGGAAGTGTACTACAGAGAGGAGATACTACTCACGCAGTTTCAATCAAACCTTGGAGAATGCGATTTGGTAATTTGTGCAAACTTTGGGATTTGTTTCGATTAAATCTTGAAAATGCGATTTGGCTTTGCTAGACAGATTCACGGAGGAACCGAGCGGGAGGAAAAGGTAAAACGAAGATCGACTGAACATGGGATGGAAAAGGCACTATACCACACCACATGGAAGTTAGAATCGCACCGGATATCATGGCCCCTGTTTAGTTCACGAAAAGTGAACCCAAACGGTGCTACAAATTACTGTCACATCAAATCTTTTGTTCCATGTACGGAGCATTAAATGTAGGTAAATCAAAAAACTAATTGCATAGTTTGGTTGTAAAGTGTGAAACGAATCTTTTGAGCCCAGGTAGTCTATGGTTGGACAACAATTATCAAACGAAAATTGTTACAGTAGCCGAACCCAAACTATTTCACCAACTAAAAGGGCTAGGCGAGCAAGCAAGGGCATGCCAACTAGCCAGGCGTTACGTTCGGGGGTAGCCACGCCATGCCAACCCGAGAGAACTTTTGCGTGACACCACAATGGGACTACGAAAAAAATCTTGAAGGGGTGCCATGGGATCAATGACTTTAGGGGCTTATGCCCCCCTACCTCCAACCCCCGTACATCATCAGTGCCTTGTAGAGATAGTTGTTCTCAAGGTGTCACAACTTTTGCCAACTTTAGAACTGAGGTGTTAGCACTCGTCCCTACATTGCAACAACTTCTTATACCATGTATGAAACCATACACCCCTTTCGGATTACGGTAACAGCGATGATGTATTGCCCGTCGTCGCGTCACAGTCTTTGTGTACCCGGGTGGCCTTGTCGTGCGTGGAGTCCATGGTTCCACGCAACGTAGGGCCGCTTGGACTGGTCTCTTCTATCTCCCCGCGTCATGGATTTGGTTGGGCGTGGATGGTTGTACGATCCCTACCGTGCGCATACACGTGTTTCAGTTATCATGCCTCGTACGGTTTTGCTTTGGTAAGTTCTTGTTTGGCTCTATGATGTTTCCAACCAATTAAGCCCTAGAAACAAAGTCTACTTCTAGTCCCTTAACTTTCAACAAAGTCTATTTTAGGCCCCTCACATACAAAACGAAATCGTTCATATTACGTTCATTGGTGGTTTTGCTACCTTAACCGTGGGTTTGCTACAGTAATTGTTGTTTTATTTCCCCCTTTTCATTTATTTTGGCCGGATCTTAAAAAAATCATAGTAAATTATAGAAAAATCATAAAATGAAAAAAAAAATCTATTTTGTGCACTCCAAATTAGCAAATCTACGTAGTTAATATATAATATGGTATGGTTTAGTACAAAGTTTATGCGATCAAGGTTTTATTTTTATTTATTTATTTATTTGGCTGAATATTTGAAAAGTCATAGTAAATCATAGAAAGAATATAAAATAGGATGTCCACTTTTGTAGGACTCTACATGAGTTAAATCTACGGAGTGATTATCTTGTAATATGCTTTAGTCCAACAAAATGATTATATACGCTGCAGCTATTAGTTATTTTAATTAATTACACAAAAGCATATATCTAAAGCAACAACAAAAAATTAATACTAAAGCATACTATATTATGTGTTCACTATCTAGTGGAGTCTAACAAGTGGAGTCTAACAAAATGTGTTTTTTCCATTTTATGATTTTTCTAGGATTTATTGGTTTTTTCAAAGATCCAGTAGAAATAAACAAAAAAATAGGGAAAACATAACCATATTTACTGTAGTAAACCCATAGTTACTTTATGTGATATATGAACGGTCTCGATAGTTGAGGGCCGTGTTTTTGTTCGGTTTTAGAGATGATGAATCCGTGTGTGAAGCTAAAAGCAAGCTAAAGAGGGGTGTCTTTTTCCTTTATAGATGTGAAAATTTAATCTGTAAACAAGTTGAAATGTTTCTTTATTAATGATTTTTCAAAATTTTGTGGGTGCCTTCAATATAGCTCCGCCCCTAGAGGGATCCAAAAGACAACAAAATTGGATTTTATTTTTCCTCACTGTTCCTGTGGCTCATGATCCAGCTCCACGAGATTTCGTGGTTCGCTCAACCGTGTTGTGCAATGGGCCCTGCCGGCCCTGAGGCCCACTACAGATTCCTCCATCTTTCTCGGCCCTCATGTTGTATGTAACGGCTGATGGACTGTTAGGCGCATCCGTTATTTCCGATGGGTCCATGAATGGCCAGCGCTAAGGCCCATTACGAATTCTCCATCCCTCGGTCCCCAATGGGCTCTGGACTACAGGAAATGAGCCCATGCGTGCTCAGGACTACTGCCGCCGTTCTGCCTTGCATCACACACATCCGCAGTCACGTCGTAGCTCTTGTGGAGTACGTACTCTATGTGCTTGCCTACAGTGTACAGGAAAAATATCTTTGAGGATTATAGCGGACCTACCTCTTCGTTTTAGTGCAGAACACGGCGTCCTTAAAGAAAAATAGATCTGTTCTTGTGTACTTCCGTGACAGCAAACAAGCAAGATTCCCCGTGCAAACCAGCAGCGCTAGACCCCATGAAAACTTTGCGATTATGGGTTCTTGAGCTAACTCGGAATGATGATCCTAATTATGCAAACTTGGGATCCGTTTCAATCACCATGGAGAATGTGATTAGGTAATTATGCAAACATTGGGATTCGTTCCAATCAAACCTTTTTTTAGTTTTGCTAGACGATGGATTCACGGACGGACGGAGCGGGAGGGGAAAAGGCAGAACGAAGATGGGTTGGCCTTGGGCATGGGATGGACAAAGGCGCACTGTACCACACCACATGCAAAGTTGGAATCTGAGCAGGAGATGAAATCAGAGAAAAAGAAAAGCGACGCTTATCGACAAAGGTGTCAGGGGCTTAGCAACAGAAATGGAAACCCCCATCGCTTTTTCGCAACCGCCCCGCGATGCGGACAAAACAGAGCCTGCCCCTGCCCTGTGCAGTGCTGCCGTGCATGCCTTGCCAACCAGAAGCTCTGTTGCCAAGGCATGCCAGTCTGCACTCTGCTGCACTGCACCTGCACCGCCTGTGTAGCCGGCTTGCTTTTACGACACCCTTTCTTTTACCACCTCTCCTCTCCTTTCCACTCTCCTTTCCCAAGCGTTTTTCACCTTCGAATTCGAATGAACAATTATCCAACTAGTTTCATCTTCTAATGAAGCATTTTTCACAATCGAATGAACAGATTATATCGAACAACAAATTTCGCATAAGTGTTAATTTCCGCATCTCACCAAACTAACAAAGGATGCTAACGTTGTGCATCATGATTCAATCTAACAGACACAACACTCGCTGCGGATGATGGACGCGAATAATCCAACAAACCTGTGGATGATTACAGAAGGCACAACAACGGCACAACAACTAGGATACGATTACAAACGGCACAACAACGAACTGCAACCAAAGAATCGATTACAAAAAAGCCAAAACAACGAACGAACAGCAAGCAAAGAATCAATTACAAACGGCACAGCGACGAACTGCATCCAGAGAATCAACACGCACAGGCATTCCAGTATAGTAGTACTAGTAGATCGGATCACAATATAGCCAACGACTCGATTGCATTGATATATCATAGATAGTTCATGACAGATAGATCGGGCAGAGCCATCCATGACCATATGGTTGCCTTACAACTCATGATTCAAACAGATAGAAACCGATACTGCTCCACGAGACAGATCCAAACCACTTCTCCATACGCCTTGCGCTTTTCTTGCTACTACCGACGACTACGCTAGGATAGACACCAGACCGAAGAACGACACTGCTACTACTACTACTGATGATAGATAGATAACTGGCTCCGACGACTTCATGCAGTCAGCCGAGCGATACCTTGATGAGCGGGTAAAGGAAGCGAGAGCCGACATGGGACTCCGCCAGGTACGACGCGCCGGTGGCGCCGCGCCTAACGCCTCTTCTCGGGGCAGTCGCGGGAGATGTGCCCCTCCTGGTTGCAGTTGTAGCACGCGCGGCTACCGCCGCCGCCGCCGCCGCCACCACCGTAGCCGCCACCTCCGTAGCCGCCGCCGCCTCCGCCCTGGGAGCAGTCCCTTGCCATGTGGCCCTCCTCGCCGCACTTGTAGCAGCCGCGACCGCCGCCGCCGCCACCACCACCGTAGCCGCCTCCGCCGCCGTAGCCGCGGTCGCCGCCTCCACCGTAGCCGCGGTCGCCGCCGCCGCCGTAGCCGCGGTCACCTCCTCCGCCGTAGCCGCGGTCGCCGCCACCGCCGTAGCCACGGTCGCCGCCGCCGCCGTAGCCGCGGTCACCTCCACCCCCGTAGCCGCGGTCGCCGCCTCCTCCACCGTAGCCGCGGCCGCCACCGCCGCCGCCGTTGGGACGGTCCCCGCCGGCGAGAGCTCCACCGCCGGGCGCGGTGACGTCCTCGGCCCTGTTGCGGCCGTCGTTGCCGGTGCCGACGGTGTACTCGACGGCCTCGCCTTCCTTCACGCTGCGGTAGCCCTCGGACTTGAGGCAGGACTGGTGGACGAAGAGGTCGTCGCTGCCGTCGTCGGGGGTGATGAACCCGAAACCCTTCTCGCCGTTGAACCACTTCACGGTCCCGGTCACCCTCTCCGACGCCATCTCCCCTCTCGCCGCCGGCCGGACTCCCTCCTCGCTCACAAAACCCTAGAAACCCTAGATGGAAGGGGAGGCGGAAGCGGTGAGGTGTGGAATTGAGGAGACGAAGGCGACTGGCGTGGTCTATTTAACGTGGACTGCCGAGAATCCGAGGGCGACCGGGCCCGTTGGGCCGGGTTTGGTGGGAATGGAACGCCGACGGTTTCGGTAGTTCACTGACATGTGGGCTGTGGTATCGTCGGTCCCATTGTCAGTTGGTAAAAGGAAGGTGGCTAGGTCTTTTTCTATTCTGTGGGAGGAAGGAAGGCCGGTTTTGGCTTGCTTCCTTTAGATTAACAAATACCCCCTCGGTTATTTGATTTTTGTCACAGAGATATGATATGAAAAATATTATTGCTTCCTACTTTATTGAAAGTTTGTTCCTATGTTTGTATATTTCCACGTACTCAGAATCCGTTCCTTGTTTTAAAGAATTAGGGTAGTTAGTCGTTTTAGACCTTAACAAACTATAAGAGGAATATCTTGGTTTCAAGGAGAATTTGATTTGGGCTCACTAATGGTTGAGGAATATCATCAAGTTACTTTGTGGAGAATTTAAAATTGACTATTAGTAACAAAACTAAGGGGGTGTTTGGTTTACAAACCTACCCTGCCACGCCGAACGTTTGTCCGCCACAACGTCCGAGGCGTGCGTTTGGTTGCCGTGTGAGTATTGGCCGCCATCACTTTTCTTTTACGTAGTTTTTACGCATCTTTTACGGTCGCTCATCGCCACCGGCGTGGCGAAGCGATTTGTTCGCCACCGCCACACCACGCGCGTGGCTCGCCATACCACGCGGTGGCGAACATAATCACGAACCAAAATGCCCCTAAAGTTCATAGAGTCTCCTTTGTTTTTTAGGTTATTCTCTATGACGAGAACACTATTGAACACAACCAATGCCACCTCGGACTATTCAATTTTTGCCCGTTAGATTTAGTTGGCACTACATGGTGTGAAAATTATTATTGCTTCCTAATTTGTCGAAAGTTTGTTCCTATCTTTGTATATTTGCTCCTACTCAAATTGTGTTTCTTGTTTTAAAGATTAGGGGAGTTAGTAGTTTTAGATCGACCTTAACAAACTAGGAGGAATATCTTGGTTTCATGGAAAATTTGATTTGGGCTCACTAAGAGTTATCATCAAGCAATTTTGTGGAGAATTTGAAATAGACAATTAATAACAAAACTAAAGTTCATAGTGTCTTCTCTAGTTTCAAATTTATTCTCTATCACATCACATAACACTATTCAAACAACCAAAACAAGTAGACCTATGAATAGCCGGTTTTTGAAATTAAGCTTGTTAGGTCAGTCTCAGTTTCACCTCCTTCTCTCTCCTAGGAGTTTAATGCAAAAGGTGAAATTTTCCTGATGTCGCGCTGCATTTAATGTGAATGAAACACTCATGAAACCCCCATTGAGACCGGGTCTTATAGTACTGATTTCATTTGTTATAAACCTATGAGAAAGCATATTGATATGAGTTTGCTTGCTTCTGTCTTTTTCCAACTGTGTTTTGGCTGGCCGCACAACACAACTCATTGATTGTAGCCTAAAATGTTGTATCAGGATACAGCTAGTGCGACTGTTTCTACAATAATACCACTAAAAACAGTACCAATTCATCTCATACATTGTAAGGATTAACTTTCTATATTATTGTTTGCCAAATATTTGTGAAAGGGAATTAAAATATTAACCTAACCCAATGCTACTCCCTCTGCCTCCAAAAAAAAACATTATTCTAGCTCCGAATTTAGACATGCAAAGGTGCTATATATTTTTTGGAATGATGAAGTATGTAATTGACTCTTTGCACACGAAACAAAACATGTGCACGATGATTTACAACATGGTTGAACGAAATTTAGTCGTCAACATTCAGAGGTCCAGATAAACCGAAACACCGGAGCTGTGTACGAAGGGGAAAATAAATAAAAGGAAATCCTTATTGATCCGGCCAAACTTGTACTCCTCCGTTATTCGCGATCTTTGCATTCTTTTCATATAAAAAGTGTTTGGCCTCTCGTCTTATTCAACTTTTTTTAATAAATATTACCATTTTTGTTATGACTTATTACATCACTAAAGATATTGTAATGACGTTTTGTTTGTTTTATAATTTACATAAAAAATTTGAATAAGACGGCGAGTCAAACACGGTTTATATGAGTCAAAAAATAAATAAAGTATTATGGAACGGAGGGAAAGAAGTACGAAACTACTACGAACGGAATACTCCTATTTGCTTATATAAGGCCATCAACCACAATCTAGTCTAGTCTAGTCATTGTTGTAATCCTCCTCTAGTGCGCATCATCGTCGAAGATCGCAACGCGAAATATCGGCCCTCCAATGAGGCGACTCGCACGGAGACTGACCAACGTCGCGTCGGTCGCACGCATAGTGGAGCACGGAGACCGCTCAAAGCATCGGTCCCTGTCCCTCCGGCGGACGCCACGGGACACGGCAGGCAGCGCCATGCAATGCAACCGCGCTCGCCCCGGTGCGTGAAAGCCGAAGAAACACCGAAACGGAAGGCGGGGCCAACGGCGGGAGGCGAACCCAACGCACCCGGACCCGGCTGGCGCTTCGGCGTGAGGGACCGCAACACAGCACAGGCGGCTGGGGGCAGGCAGGTGCTGCAGGTAGCACGGCAAGTTCGGCGGGACGTGACAACTCCCAACTCCCCGTCCTCCCCGTCGACAGCAAATTCTGCGCGCTTTGACCGTCCTGCACCACCATCGCAGATCCAAACCATACGGCTTGCTTGCTACTGCTACGTCCATTCATTCCAATTGCGATTAATTTTATTCATATAAACGTGTTTGATCTTTTCGCCTTATTCAACTTTTTTAATAAATATTACCACTTTTGTTATGACTTATTACATCACTAAAGATATTATAATGACATTTTGTTTGTTTTATAATTTACATAAAAATTTTGAATAAGACGAAGCGATCGAACACGGTTTATATGAAATCAAATTACAAAAGATTAATGGGCCGCTTTATATGAGTCAAAAATGCAAGTATTGTGGAACGGAGGGAGTACCACGGACTACGTTAGGACAGACCAACGAAGAATACGGGAAATTAAGGTTGTTACATTTCATTTGTTTTCATTGGTTACGAATAAGAAGGCATACAGATTTTTGGCTTGCTCGCTTCAACCTCTTTCGAATTGTTGTTTTGGCTAGCTTCACAGCACAACTCATTGATTGCAGCCCAAAATTTTGTACCCGAATTAGCTTTTTTGATTCTATAGACTGCATTGTACTACTACAGCTAATGCGGCCGTTGCTACAATATTACCATAAGATATTACCATAAGAAGCCGTAACTACTACAGCTAATGCGGCCGTTGCTACAATATTACCATAAGAAGCCGTAGCTACAATATTACCATAAGAAGCCGTACTGAAGGATCTATTATATTATATAAGGATTAATTTTCCTTATTATTGTTTGCCAAATATTGGTGAAAGGGAAGAGAAATATATGGAATTGACTACCGCCTGCACGCGCAGGAAAACATCCATCGGCCTGCACACCCTGTTTTGGGAAAGAGTTAATTAGCTAGCACAAATCAATTCTGTTTAGGGAAAGCAAAAGCAGATAGCAGTAACTAATTCCGAGCGCACGTTTCCTCGGCTGACGGGTGACGCGCGCCGCGCTAGCCTTTCTTCCTCTTACGCGAGCCCCACGCCTTCCTCCTCTTACGCGGTCAAGTCCGCCACCAAACACTGCGTACATCCAAGTCCCTGCCAGGTATCTACGTACATCCCAGTCCCTGCCAGACTAGATGCTTCAGATCTTTACCCCTAAGCAATCAACATCAACAGGTACCTTCTCCCCAAGACAACAGCAACAGCAATGTGCCTCTTCCCAAACTAACTCCTAGATTGGATCTCACTAGGTGTTTCTCATGAGACTAGCACATACATACAATATTTAAGCCAAGCAAATTATCAGGTATTTCAATTCCCATCAATCACAAAATGATACAAAGTCATGGATTGCTAGATATTCATAGAGTGCTTGATTTTCACAGATTTGAATAGCAAAGAAAACCTAAGATGATGAAAGAAATCACATAGATCCAATATTGATGCAGGCAAAGTATCAATAGGAATAGGTATTTCAAGTCAGTTCTCCTCCCAATTTACTTTCTTCCCTTTTAAATTCTTACTGCTTTCAATCCTTCTATGAGACCATGTGATATATTGCTACTGTACATATCATCAGTAATTGACGAAGTCACAAATTGGTAGGATAGTTACAGAGCTAGGTATTATTCACAGATTTTCACGTCTTCGTACCAGCTTTGCCTTCACATTGCTGGTGCCTGCCTTCACATTGCTTTGGAATTTGTCTTCACATTGCTGGTGCCTTGAGATGGTTGTCCAACATGCATTTAAGAAAGAGCATTAGTGCATATTAGAGCTATGTAGGCTAAAATGAAGACAAACTGAATATTAGAGCTATATCTGTATAAAGTAAAGTAATAGAACAATCATTCCAAAATCAAAAGGTAGTGCATGAATTTGTACTGAACTAGGTTGGCCCATCTCCATTTAATCCAAACAGCAATACAGAGATTTTTTTATCCAGAATCCCATCAGTTAACTGCACAAAAATCACATAGCACCTAAATGAAAACTTTCGAGTTGATATCTAACCGACCCATGAGTCTATACTTTTTCCAACTATGTTGTGAATCCTCCATTCGGATCAGGTATCAGCATATTCAGGTTTTTATTTAGGAACTTCGAAAGTGTTGCAAGAGCAAATTGTAGGAATTTGTTAGTGAATTCCCAGTTTTTGGTTCTCGGGTTTCAAATTTATAAATGGAAGCAAGTAGATGATACTAGTGGTTTGATACTAGCAGATTGCCAATTTACGATCGATACTAGCAAGCAAGTGAAATCCCAAATTCTCGGGTTACAAATTTACACACAATAGGATTTTGATTCTTTTTTCCAGTCAAAAATAGCCCAAACGATGCGAAACTAGCGAGTGCGAAGATGTTTGAAATGACATGTTTGAAATGCAAAGATCATTTTCCTATTAATCGAATGCGTTTTCATTTGCCTATGAAAATACTAGTGCAACACCTATGGTAGTATTGGATCCAAACATTACTAAGACAAAAGCCCTCACAAGACAAGGAGGAACAAGTCCGCACTGAAGTGTATACAAAAAAGGCACACAGATGCGGTCTCTTTGTGCTCGGCAACATGCAAGAAAAAGAGAGTTGCTGAAGATAAGCGATGAAGAGGAGCAAGGATTCCAAGACTTAGATTCCATTTTGTCAAAAAAAATTGTAATTTGCAAAGATGGTTCTTTACTTAATAGGACTATGTTATGTCTTCTTCTTAAGTTAATGAGAGATGGTTGCTGATTTTTTTTTTTCTTCTCTCCAAACTAATAACCAAGGATAAAATATTTAAGTTTGGTCACTCTTGGATTGCCTTTTTTGGTTCTATTTCATAAGTGTGACACCTATTGTTGTCTATAAATGGTTCTTAGCCTATGTATTGTACATACTATCTCATGCGTTATTTTTGCTTGTTACCATAATATACCCGCACTCCACACCAAAAGTGCTTTGTTTTTCATACATAAATGCCTAGCTTTTGATACTAAATTGCTAGTTTCCTATTACCACGTACCTTGCTTAGCTTTAGCTTATCCCACCGCTTTGCTTCATTCTTGGGGTGTGTCACCCACTTGTGTGTGAGCAACTTCCGTATATTGGGGATATCTGTCTCCTTGAAGCTGTGTATATCCGACGGCCATCCCAAAGTGCTACGCATGCATGATCATGTGAAACCCAATTTCTCAAGCACATGGAACATTACCTGCGTCGTTTTTGTTCACATCTCGTTATTAACACAACAAACCTGAATATTCGACTTTTAGTAAAGGTTTCATATGTCAACTCACCATCGACGGTGGTCGAGGTGGTTATCGCCAGCTATGAATACGTCACCTCGATCCTATGAAGTCGGCCCGATTGGAGAAATGTCTACCAAAAAATGAATAAATGCGTGAACACCGTTACAAAAATGCTAATGGGCATGTGTAAAAATACTTGACCGAAAGAAGAAATGGTAAAGAGAAAAGGGGAAGTCGACCGTGACTCTTAATGAAAGCACACGCGCTTGACAGGCTTGACCTTTAATTTCTCTAAGTCAATTACTTGAATTGCAATCTCTGCAATCGTGTTATGTAGGTGACCTCCTAGTTTAACTGAAGTAGCAAGGTGGTCCGGATAGACAAAGAACTCCCGAAATTGGGGTAGAAATTGACTATCATTGTCCTGCAGCCCACATAACACAAATGATGTCGAAAAAAATGACCTTGGTAGGTTGTAATGAGGAAAATGTTTAGCTTGAACTGAAAAAATGCTCGAGGCAAAATAAAAAGTAACTTGCTTTCAAATAACCAAATAAATGCTAAACTAGAAGAAAAAACAATGGGAGGAGAAGTAGGCTGCTATTGCTAAAGTTGGTAGGTTGTAATCAATAAAGTGCTTAGCTTGAACTGAATAAATGCTAGGAAGAAATAGATAAACCGCTTAGCAATAACTAAATAAATGCTATTGCAATAGACATCTCGAAAAGTTATACGAAAGAAGGTTGGGGCTAGGCTCGGCTCCACCCATCGCCCTCCCACTCTTTTTCTAGTAAAGCAATGCCTTGTTAGGTGACTTAACAGCCGGGTCTGGCCGGGTCCATCGGTGGGTCCGCTGGTCACCCGACCACTTGTGAGTTTTTAATATAGGGCGCACGACGTCCGCCAGCCAGCCAGCGGAACAACATCCTCGGCCTCCTCGCAGCCGCAGCCTTTCCGTGACAGGACATCCTCGTCTGCCAAAAATCAGTGTGAGGTTGTGTGAGAGGCTGCTGCAGCAGCTCATCAGCTATACTCCTACACATACCTTGCCACTACCTACTCAGCCATAGCCATAGCCTAGCCTAGCTAGTTACTAGTAGGAGCAGCTACTAGTAGATGCATTGTGTAAGAGAGAGAGAGAGAGATGGTTGTGTGTGTGAGAGAGAAGTGGATGCTTTCTCTCTCTAGGAACTAGGGAGGGAAAGGTGGCAAGGCAGCAAGGGTGAGTGAGTGTGTAGGGTAGGGAGGAGTTGTCTCTTATCTGGTGGATCGTGGTGCGTGTGATTTGGGAATAGAGGAATCTAACTAAAACATTCCATGGATTGGTGTTGGTGGGCCTAAACAACCATTCATAGTATGTGGAGCTAACTCGTTATGCTAAGCTAGGCTACTAATAATCTCTATTGCACTGTCTTTTATTTGGCAGACAGTGCAACCAATCGGGCCAGCTTCATAGGACTGAGGTGACTCGCGTATTCATAGCTGCTGATAACCACCTCGACCACCGTCAGATGGTGAGTTGACATATGAAACCTTTACTAAAAGTCAGAATATTCAGGTTTGTTGTGTTAATAACGAGATGTGAACAAAAAACGACGCAGGTAATGTTCCATGTGCTTGAGAAATTGGGTTTCACTTGATCATGCATGCGTAGCACTGGGATGGCCGTCAGATATACAGCTTCAAGGAGACAGATATCCCCAATATACGGAAGTTGCTCACACACAAGTGGGTGACACACCCCAAGAATGAAGCAAACTGGTGGGATAAGCTAAAGCTAAGCAAGGTACGTGGTAATAGGAAACTAGCAATTTAGTATCAAAAGCTAGGCATTTATGTATGAAAAACAAAGCACTTTTGGTGTGGAGTGCGGGTATATTATGGTAACAAGCAAAAATAACGTACAGATAGTATGTACAATACATAGGCTAAGAACCATTTATAGACAACAATAGGTGTCACACTTATGAAATAGAACCAAAAAGGCAATCCAAGAGTGACCAAACTTAAATATTTTATCCTTGGTTATTAGTTTGGAGAGAAGAAAAAAAAAATCAGCAACCATCTTAACAAATGGAACAAAGATGTCTTCACTTCAGCTTTTTTTTGTGGCTGCTGCTGCACGGATTATGTATGAATGCAAGATCGGTTTGCTAGTGTTTAGCTTAGGTAAGCATGCAATGACTGAGACCTACTAGTAGCTGCTTGGATTTGGTTTTGGTCTGTGTGGAGATTAAAATTCAGATTAGAATGGCTAGGCTAAAATATAATTGCTGCACTGAACTAATCCAATCAAGTTTAGGTAACAAGGACACATGGTACAAGCAAGAAACAGAGCACATCCAATGCATACTAATATGCTAACGTCTACTAATGTGCAGCCACCACAAAATGTATAGTGCAAAAAGTACAACGTACAAGTACATGGAGTCAAGCCTAACCTTGCTGAAGAGAAGCTGCCCCACCCCACCCCTTTATGATGATGGTATGAGGAAGAAATTGCTTCACCAATCTGGTCCTTGTCGAAATGGTTGCTTGCAGTTCCTATGAATTGAAAAAAAAGCAGAGTAAGCTTCATTAATCAAATGTAGTTCCAATGAATTTGTATTGGCAGAGTTTGGGCAGTGGCGCAGCATCCCAAGGGCACGGAGCAAAACTGACTTACCAAATAAAGAAAAATGCTAATAGAAACATGAAAAATGACTTGGCAATAGAAGAAGAAATGCTTATGTACAGATTTACATGACAGAGAATAATAGAAGAAGAAATGAGTTTAGGGCAAGCCATTGTTAGATGCAAGTAAAAAAGAGGGAAAGGCAGCACCAAAAATAGAATCATGATCAATTCACAAATGCACTAAAATGGTTTATTAGCCATAGGTTGAGTACATCGTATTCCTGTCACTGTCGCGATTAGTAAATACATTGCTCCTGTCTGACAGGCACCAATGGAACCCCGAAAATCCCAAATGTAATTTGCTAGGTAGCACATGGCCACATACACATTGCAATGAGATCATTGAATCAAAGATGAAATTTATATATACCAAATGCGAATATGCCAGGTAACACATGCCAGCATTGCAATGAGGTTCAAGGAATGAATCTCTGAACTTTATATAGCAGAACATCAATGCACACTTTAAACCTGACATTCCAGCATATGTACAATGTACAGCTATGGCATGCATCGAACCTGTCTATGAAATCGCAGGGCAAAGTGAACATTTGTGGATTTAAGGTGAACAGCCACGAACTAGAATAACAGTAATCTGCAAATCCTTATTCATGTACAATTTGTCACACATTCATGATCCATCCAAATTAAGAATTAATCAGTGAGAGTACAGATCCAGTGGGGTTTTCTCGACCTGTATCAGAGGTCTTCTTCTTAATGCAATTCCCAGGGGATGTCTTACCCTCTGCTGGTCAAGTTTTTTTAGAGTACAAATCCAGTAGCCAATCTGGCAACTTTAAGAATGTGGATCATTCTGTTATATAGGGTCATTTTCACAGTTCTAGATTGGAACAGCATAACTTGCAAACATTCCCCAGCAATCATGTAGTTTAAGCTCATTGAATAAAGTGCAACAAAATGCAAGAGCTCTGAATAAATACCTATCACCTATCCGGCACCTCAAAATCGCAGGCAATGTATTATGCAAACTACTCATTTTGGAGGACGGTAAAGTTGGTGGAAAATGTGCAGTTGTGCCGCTCTACAAGTCACAATCCTAAAATCTTTTCATGGGATTGCTGATTGCACAAAATTCATCCCATCCAAACTAATAGGCTCTAGAGATGCAACGATCCTCATAGTGCACTGGCAGTTTTGAGTTTGATCAACTGAAGGGAGTGGTAACTGGTAACTCTGTACAGACTACAGAGTAACACCCAGCCTCCCCCGCACCCCCACCACATGAACAATGCAAGTGAAGTGACAGTGTTATGTGTAGCATATATTTCAGTTTCACTCTTCACCTCTGCACCTTTTGCTGCTATTACAGGATATGACGTGCACGGACTGCACGCCGAGCGCGTCGGAGGAGCGGAACGCGGCCCAGACGTTGCCGAAGTCGGAGAGGCCTTCCACCACAAGGCAAACGGCGTAGCTCCGGTTACCAACGGCTTGCGAATCCGGTCCCGCCGCCGCCGAGGATATGCGGCTCCAGCACCTCCATGACCTCCCCGCTGGACAGCTCCGCGCCCCGGCCGCGGGGCGGAACACGCCCAGGTACGGGAACCACCTCCTCATGCCCCCGGGCCCGCCGGCCGGGCACGCCGGCGCCGTCGGCGCGCGCTGGAGCTTCATGAGGCGGTCGATCCGGCCGAATCCGGCGGGCGGGCGCGGGTGCGGGGAGCTGCTCCATCGTGTCGGCGCCGCCCTCGCCGCCGTCGGGAGCGCGGCGGCGGGCGGGCGGGCGGTGGTGGAGAGAGAGGAGGCGCGGGGCGAGCCCGGAAGGCGGAGGAGGGCGGCGAAGGTGAGGAAGGCCTGCGGGAAGTAGTGGGTCGTCCGATGGGCAAGGAGGCGAAGGCTGTGGAGGCGAGCGAGGAGACGGATAGCGCCCACTTTCCCCTCTCTGCGCATCGGACGGCCAAGCAACGCAACCGCCGATCGGACGGCAGCCCGTCGTCTTGCAGTCAGGGTCGCTAAGCACTCGCGCGCGCAAAAAGTAGTATTTAGGGAAAGGTATTAATCTAATCCAACGCTACTCTCTTCGTCTAAAAGAAAATCTAGCTTCGAATATAGTACTCCTCCATTCCAAATTATAAATCGTTTAACTATTTTGATAACAATTTTGACCACTTTCGCCTTATTCAAAAATTTGTGCAAAATATCACTGCTTTTTGCCGTGACTTTCTTTATTAATAAAAGGTCTTAAAGAATGATTTAAATTTGACTATATTTGCACAAATTTTTTTGAATAAGTCGAATGGTCAAACTTGTAGCCAAAAAAAGTGAAACAACTTATAATGTGAGATGGAGGGAGCAGTACACACGCAAAGATATATCTTTTTTTTTTTTTTTTTTTTTTTTTTGATAGGTGGAGTATGTCATTGGCTATTTGCACACTAAACAAAACATCTACCCTATAGTTGAAAACTTACTAGCCTCACCAAGCGTTGAAGCCTCACGAGTCACGACGTGTGACCCGCCAGTCTCGCCCGCGTTGACGTGCGAACCGCCGAAAAGGAAACAGCGCGGTTGTTCTCCGCCCAAAAGGAAACCTCCGTGCACGAGAGGCCGCGATTCAAAGGTCGGCCGCGGAGGCCTCGCCCGTGATCCCGCGATTTCAATCATCTCCGCACGCCACCAGTCCTAAAGCTGCCAGGATGGACACTGCCGGGCGTCCTCCGAGCTGCCGGGACGGACACCGCCAGGCGTGCTCAGAATCGGCCCTCGATGGGCATCTGCGTGCCACCATGGCCGGGCCTGCTCTTCTCAAATCAGTCGCTTCCCTGTTCCTGGTAGGCAATGGCAATTCCCTCTCTCATTCGATTTTTCTAATCTGATCTGCCTTTCACGATTCGAAATGGTCCGAGTGATGGTGTGGTCTCAATTTTTTTTTTTTTTTGGATCCGATCGGTACCCTTGGGCAACTGAAACCCTGTAAGACAGCAGGCGCCGCCGTCACCACTATTGTCACCGAGGAACGGTGGGATTCGAGGCCGCCATCGTCGATGTATGGCTGCAGGCACCACGGTCGTCGTCATCGAGGAACGGTGGCTGCAGGGCCGCTGCCGCCATCGTCAATAAAAAGGATGCAGATGCTATCATCGTCAAGGGACCGGGGATTGCAGACTCTTGCTGTCCATCATTCCAGATGTTGTAAGCATCCTACTCACATCCTCAATTCAGGCTTAAGAAAATCAGAGATGAATTGAGGATCTGATTATTTTCTTTTGCTGATCTCCTGTACTCCAGGTTGATGCCATGTCCCTGTGCCGGGGAGATGTAGAATGACTTCACTTGACATACTAAGCTTCTCTACCACAGATTGGATTTCTTTTCTTTATTTTTTCTGCCACCACATTATGTAAGTTCCTCACTGCTTCCTTCTCTTTCGTGTAAATTGTCTGCCTCTGCAAGTATTGTAGGTTCTTTTTAATTTATGGCCTACATGCAGGTTGTTAAGTGATTACGCCGAATACAAGCTAGCACGATTCAACCAATCAAGTGGTGATCTGGCTGGGTTAAATTTGTTTAGTAAACCATCAATGCCTGCTACGTAAAATGCTCCACCTTTTAATGTTTTAATGATTTCTGAACAAACATTAACAAAAATCTGTTTCACCTAATTGGTAATTTAACTTGAATAAACGTTCTGCTTGCTTTTCAAAAAAAAAAAAAAAAAAACTTTGCTTACGTTGATGCTGCTGCTGTGTGATCGTGATAAAGGTGAAAAATACTTAGATAATGTGGTTTATTTTACCGTCTTCTTAATGCATTGGTTAACTTTGAGAAGAAGAAAGTTTCCCCTGTGGTGGTTACTAGAAAGGCTCTCATATTGACATTGATGCCTTGTCAAAATATTAACTACCAATCACATGGTCGTAGATTGCTTGGCCATTATGTAGAAAATGCACATTTATAGACTTCATAGATATGACGCCTGATCTAGGATTTTTCAAAAGCTATGTTATGCCTAATCTAAGATTCTTATTTATTTTTCATGTCCATTCTCTTATTCTTAACCAAGAAGCATGTACAAAATTCCATCTTCTAATCCACCAAAGTATCATTGCTTCTAATATTTGTATAATTTCTCTTCTCACAAAATTCACTAGATAATCATGGAGATGTTTGATCAGTTCTTCAGATCTTATGTTCGATTTGCTGCATGCTGCCTACTTTGGCAAGGTTGACTGCCTACAGGCCATATCCCATTGGTAGCACAGATCGCATTGGTGGTTCGTGGCCATGTAAAAATTGGAACACTCATACTTCTGGTATGATCCCCGTCCATTTATTTTATGTTGTTAGTAAGGATCATCATTTCAATTTATAGCCTTTGTCAATAAGGGCCATTTCGTGCGCCTTGATCTGTTCATATTGATTTGTGAATAGTAAAAAATCTGTTTCAGGCAAATGGGAGCCTTTAAGTTTACCAAATTATTTTACTGTTTGATTGGGTAGGCAGATTAGAGATATAGTGAAAGAATACTGCACCAAATGGAAAGAAAACTTGAACCACCAGGACTGCATGCATTGCTTGGTTGTCTCCATGATTAGCTTATTGTCTGAGTTGCACTTTTGTGTGTACCATGAGAAATATGACACCGATTCCAAGGTCCAATATGTGATTTAATGTTGCATCAAAGAAAACAAAAAATCATGCCATGGTTTCCAATTCCCGGTTTACGAATTCAATTTCAAACTAGAGTTGAGTTTATTGCTGCAGCTCAGAAAGAGACTGAGATTAAAAGCCCTAGGAGGCAGGTTCTCATATTTCCTTGTAAATTTATAGCTTCTCCTTAATTTCATTTCTCACTTCGAATTCTAAAATATATGTTTGTAAATATAATATATTTAGAGCTGATACTTGCAAATCAATAATATCCTCAGTCTTTCGTTACATCTTTATTGAACCATGCTTCTAAATACATTTATTTATTTATGTGTGCCTAGGTACAATGCGCCCACGGCCTCTAAAGTTGCTACGATCTGGTTAAAAGTAAATGATTCACAAAGAAGTTTTGACAGGAGTGTGATTATATATGTGAAAGGGGGAACACCTGTGCTATATCAAAGCATATCATGGTGAATCTTATGTTTGCAAGTAGTGACACTGAACTAATTTTTTGCTTCATAACCCTGTAGAATATCCATATAGTGCATGTGAAAGATGCGAGTGTATAGAGACATAAGTTTGAAGTTTAGTTGTGATGCTTTGTAAAGACAGTCTTTGAAAGATCCAATTGTTTTGATTTTGTACAATTGCTGAGTTAAAAATGTAAATAGCATTTGGCATGAACGTATATCTCTTTTTTAGTTGTTCTTTGTAACGTTAGCACGGGCGTTATACTTGGTCCACATAAGTTTACAACATGGTTGAACGAAATTTATAGTGGTCAACATTCATAGAGTAGGAAACTACTACTAGTTATTTGCTTGTTCCAACGAGGCTCAAGAAAGTGAATCCTTGGGATCCGAAGAAAACAAATACCGAAATCACGGTAACAAATGCTTCAAACAGTCCGAGGTTCCGCGCTTGGCACCGTTGCGTCGAAAGCAGTACGCCGTCCCCAATCTAGCTACACCCGCGAAATAAGATGGCCACCAGTGCGGCGAGACGAGCACGGAGATTGACCAACATCGGGTCGCGTCGTTCGCGCCGCACTGTGGAGCACACCAAACACAACATAGACCGCTGAAACGCTACAGGATCGTGATTCACGATAAGATCCACCCCGGTCACGGGCGATCACGCCTACGGTTGGGTCCCAGCGGCAGACGCCACGGGCCACGGGCGTGAAAGCCGAAGAAACACCGAAACGGAAGGGAGGGACCGCACAACAGAGCATGGCTGGCAGGTTGGTGCTGGTGGCACGGCAAGTTCGGCAGGACGTGACAACTCCAACTGGCCTTGATTTTCCTTTGACCACCCCACACCGCCGTCGCAGCTTGACTGCGCCTTGACCGGGTCCGCTACCCGAAACCAGACCCCCGTCCTGTCCTCCGAAACAAACCTGCGAACCGCAAAACAAAGCTACTCCGGCTAGGCCAGGCTCTCGTGGCTAGTAGTGGTAGGAGTACTAGTCATAATTAGAGCCCGTTCGGTTGTCATGTAAGGCCAAAAAGAAACCCAAAAAGTCTTCTGATCTCGTCGTATTAAATCTTTAACGCATTTATCGTGGGCCTTTAAATGTAGATAAACAATAAAACTAATTGCACGCTTTTAGCTGAAAAGTCGAGACGAATCTTTAAAACTTAGTTAATCCATGGTGGAATGATAATTACCAAATACAAAAACGAAAAAAGTCTTCAAATGACTCCAACCCAAACTATTTTTGGGTTGCATGGCAACCGAACGGCTCTTATTTCTTTGTTTTATTTTAAAAAAAATTGATTAAACCTATTTAATTTTAACAAATAAGTTCACAGTAGAACAATTTAGAAAGTACTACTATACATTTTCAAAATACTATATTGAATTGACAATATCTTTCATGGATTTGGGAGAGAAAAGATTGATTCTACGCGTACAGGTCTTTTTACAACAGGAGTATATTCCATGGCATATCTAACAAAACTAGAGTAATTTCAAAGCCAAAAAGGATAATTTTAGAACAAAACTGGTATATTACTTTGGAATGGATCGGGTATTAGCTAATGCTAATAGCCACAATAACAACAATAAAAATCATTACTCCCACGCCTCGTATCAGTGCACTTTTAGAATATTTGGAGAGATTGATGTTACTAGAAAATAAAATACATTCCCTCAAAAGTAATTCTGGCATGTGGTAATTGCACATTAAAAATAGAGAATCAGTAAATTATACTAAATTTAGAGAAACCAACATATCTACTATGATTCGTGATCTAAATGTGTATTTATTGTGAGACAACTTTTAAAAAGCTGGAGGTGTCCTTATTATAAATTGATTTGACAAAAGGTTGCCACACCATATGCTACCAACTACTACATCAGTTGGAAGTTGTAAGCTGTTTTAACTTATATGAATTCACAATTATAATGTCGACACGGATTTTCTTATAAATGGTGTTCAACTTATATTACTTTGGCTTCGACAAGTCAATCTTTCGAGAAATGAGAGTTTATGTCCTTTTTTTTGCACTAAAATGTTCATAGATATGTAGTTGTTGGTCAAAACAAGTTTTAGAATAACTTAAAAGGGAGTACTATGTCTGAAAACTGAAAAGGTTTCCTTCCATCCATCTCTTGAAACAGAAAACGGAAAGGGCCATCAGGTTCCGAGCAAAACATCTTCGATGCTCTTGGATTTCTTTGTTTTTTTCAAGAAACAAACCAAACCAAACCAAGGAAATCTAAGAAAGTTGCTTCAAAACGATGTACTACTTCCAGTCTCCAAAACCAAATCCCTGGTGCATTTTGTTGGACAACCCGGGAGACTGCCTCCTACTACCTGATGACTGAACAGCCAGGAGTAGCCCGCGCGCAAGTAGCACGGAGATTGGTGAGATTAGCTTCGTAGGCCATGACGGTCACCCGACCGAATCACGCGCCGCTCCCGGACGTCTTTTCCACAAAAATCGCACAGGATCCCGAGATAACCTCCCCTCGGCGTCGGGCCCAGCGGCCGGCCGGACGCCCACCACGGCGATGCACGCACTCAATGAGCCTTTTCGTCGGCCGGTCCTCCCTCCCCTGCGGCGTTGCGAGTCATGAAAGTCACGAGTCCCTCCAAGCGCTCCGATCCGTGAAAAGCAGAGGAACCCGAAGAGGAAGGCGCGGGACCGAGCGCCGGGTCGGCCAGGACCGCAGGCAGGCACACACGGTACGCCGGGACGTGACAAGTCCTTCACCAGCCACCTGCGCACTTTGACTGCCCCCGTCCCACCTTGACCGGGTTCAGGTCCCCGGACCCGACCCTTCCCAGTTGCCATGCAGTATTTCGTTGAGCCTACAGTATTTAAGACGAGAATATACTAAAGTTCTTGTACACGGTACGCCGGAGTATATTTTTTGAATCCTGGAGTATATTTTAAAACAAAAGGACTCAACCTTGTACTAAAGTTCTTGTACCGCAAATTTTCTTCCCAAACTACTCCTTTTAATTAGTCAGTTTTTCCCACTAAAAAGGACGGGTCCCTACACAAATGTGTTATAAAAAACTACGCTTTGCGACAAAGTGACATCCGTATTTTGTTCTGTTATGAAGCGAGTAACGTTTCTTGTTCGTCTGCTTTGACCAAGAAGAAGACCGTGTAACTTGGTTGTTGCCATTATGTCATCGGTTGTCTGCACAATCTATCGATCGATGGCTCTCTTTTCTGTTGTGTAGATGTAGTACTCCTGTAGAGGATTTGTTTCCATGGTTTCTTGAGGTTCCTGAACAGTGGTAGTCGTCCTCGGCGGCTCGGCTCCGGATTGCATTGCATGCACTGCACATGGGCCATGGGGTCATGTCGCGGTCACGGCGCTGCTGGTCCTGGATTCTGCCCCGTCCGTCTCCTGCTCTCTCGTGTCGCCTTGCAGATCAGCTGCTGCTGGATGATCGTGATTGCATATCGATTGCGTTTGGCTAATTGCGATGACAAAAGGTCGGCCCCGAGCGAGGCCCAATACCAACTGCTGCTGGGTTGCACTACTGGCTAACTCATAGCCTGCCTATGCGTGGGCCACTTTGATTTGGTTTTTGGTCTGATTTCATCTTTAAAAAATCGGAATTTCAAATGCGATGCCTTTGAACTGCACCACCACGATGATACATCCATGATTTACATCTTCCAAAATATATTTTTTCCTAATCACAACTTTATTTATATTTAATGTAGTTATTACTTTTGTACTAGATTTACATCCATTTTTTTGTTGATTTTGCAACTATGCATATTTGGACAAGTCTTTTGCATGACTTAATTGCTGTCTATATACAACCAGTAGAAATTTATGTTTGATGATGATACCAATTTGAGTTTTCTACATCATATGGTTTGTGCATACATTACCTTTTATTTTGGGCGTCGCAATAGGTATACCAATTAGAGGTCACAAGAAGCATACATATTAGGATTATATGGTTTCCACTATCGTCTTTTCATCATGTTGTGATTTCATATATATTGCCATCTAGTTCGATCCATGTTGTAATCATCAAGGCTCGTTTCAGTGGATGTGACTAGTTTCCCAAATTCCTACTACTTTGTAACTTGTTATCGTTATCGGTCATTGTAGGGGCTGTGACTATAGTTTCTCCTTGTTTTGCGCCCTGACGCGTGTTTGCAAAAATAAAAAATAAATAAATAAATAATCCTGCCATTGTTTGCAGCAGTCATGGAGGGTTTTGATAGTGTTTTGTAAGTTGTTGATAGTATCATCACATCTAAAGTTCTCTGCAAGTCTGGATCTATGTTTACAAGATGATGTTGTGTTAGGGCGTGTTTGGCATGGCTCTAGAGCGAACTCCATGCCGTGCAGTCGTGGAGCTAGCCAAACACCTCAACTCCGAACTCCATGGAGCGGCCTAAACTCCGGAGTTGTAGTGCAAATGGGCCTAGAGTTTTGGAGCATCTCTCCCGCTGCTCCGAATATCTCGTTTTGAATGTGGACGTGGAGTTCAAAGAAAATTACCCGCAATGCCATTCGTTACACAAGTTGAACCGTTTTTCGTTTATGTTCTCCCCTCCCTGCACCCCTTCCTCGCGATAAGCAGCTCGCGGTCTCTTCTCGCACGGGCCGAGGGCGCCGCCGGTCCTCACTCCGCGTGCCCGGCCCTCCCCTGCTGGCCCACCACGCCGGGCGGTGCCGCCCCCTCGGATCCCTCTCCCCGCCGGCGAAGATCCTTCCCCCATGCCTCCTTCCCCGCACATCCACCCCCAACCCGAACCCTACCTCCGATGCCGACCGAAAGCGAACCGAGCCTACCCGGTTTGACGAGCGAGCGGCGAACCAAATCCGATGCACGGCCGGCCGCCAGGTCGGGTCACTGGTCCATGCGGTTGATGCCCACCGAGCTCTGTCGACCGGGCGACCATTAGGCGGTGCATGGCGGCATGCGCGGGTGGGCAAGAAGAGGATGGAAATAGATAGTTCAGGGCTGACGAGGTGGGACCCATGGAAGATGATGGAGGTGGTAGCCAAACACCTCAATTTGAGTCCCGAGTTTTGAGTGGAGCGGCTCTACTTGGAGTTGGAGCCATGCCAAACAACCCCTTATACATGCCCTCGGCCTTTGCATTCTTGCATTGGTCTACCTCCGCGTGCTGGCAGGAGGCAATCTCCAGCGTCCAGCGCGTGTCGACTGTTGCAGTCGGGTCACTCGATTTTGTCTAGCTTCCCTGGATGAAAACAACACGTGGATAGATACCTCGATTGCAATGTCTTGAAACGAAACGTATTATTCACAGGCATCATCAGTTTTCAGTAGGCAGGACAGTGGAGATGCAGCTTTTGTGCAAACACTCTCCCATCAGTAAACACGAGACTGCAAAAGACTCCGTTTGTTTATCTGAGCCCCCAACCAACATTTCCCATCGTGTCAGTTGAGAAGGCTCTTCTCCCCTTCCTCCAGCCCCGCCATGGTGTCGTACAGGGGCTTGTTCATGGTCTCCGGCAGGTAGAAGACGAGCAGGCCACCGACGATGCCTGAGGCGCCGAACACCGCGAACGGCAGCCTCTCCCCGAGCATCACCACCAGCGGCGCCACGATGGCACCCAGCTGCGCCGCCTGCGCCGTGCACCCCAGCGCCGCGTTCCGTACCACCGTCGGGAACAGCTCGGCCGTGTAGATGAACAGCAGGTTGTACGTCGCCGCCATGCCGAAGATGCCCACCACGCCGCAGGCCATCCGCGCCACCCTGTCCATAATTTGCATATATGTAATTTGAGGATCTGAATCTCGAGGAATAAGGCTATCAATCAGTGTGACGGCGGGGACGGACCTCATGATCCCTGCGTCGGGCATGAGACTGCCGGCGGTGCAGAAGACGCCGCTGAGCAGCATGGTGCCGATGCCAAGAGGCTTCCGGCCGAAACGGTCGAGGAGCAGCGCCGTGAGCAGGTAGGCGGGCATCTCGGCGAGCGAGTTGACGACGACGGTGACGTAGAGATTGGTCTTGAGGTTGACGACGTTGAGGCTGAGGCCGTAGTACACCACCGCGCTGAGGAGGTTGATGAGCACGGAGAGCACGATGCGCACCCGCGTGGTCGGCGACCGGAACACGTCAACGATGGACCCCGATGACGCCGGCGCTGGCACCGTGGCCGCACTGTCCTTGTTCCCCTGCTCCTCCACGTCATCCTCGTCCTCATCATCGAGCCTGAGCGTGACATCCTCCGGGACAGCCCTGCCATTGGTTTCCGCAATGGCGCGGATGACCCTGAGGGCGTCGTCGGGGCGCCGGCGCACGAGGTACCACCTCGGCGACTCGGTGACGAACGGCACGACAAAACGGCGAAGGCGAGCGACGGCAGCGAGGTGACGACGTAGAGCACGCGCCAGGAGCGCGGGAAGAGCGCGGCGACGCCCGCGAGCGCGGCGATGCCGCCGGAGAAGAAGTAGAAGGTGGACATCCCCGCGGCGCCGCGGCGGACGGGCCGACTGGCTCGGTGGCCAGGACGAAGGCCAGCACGCCGACGCTGCCCGTGCTGAAGCCCGTGAGGAGGCGCAGCGCCGCGTAGGCCCAGTAGTTTGGGGACAGCGCCGTGAGCAGGCCGAAGATGGCGTTCAGGATGCATACCACCTGTAGTGAACCTTTTCGGCCCAGGAACGAGTCGGAGAGGTGGCCGAACACGCCCGCGCCTGCATGTAGAGGAAGAAGAAAGTTAAAGGCCTTGTGTTGCTGATGAAAAACTAGCCCAGGTAAAGGCCCAAGCGAAAGGGGGCCCATGGGTGGTTTTTGTCTGCTTGTGTGAGGCAGAGAAGGACAGGCGACGGGCAGTTTGATTGGCTGAGCCGTGACATCCATCCTCCCCCGTCAGAGCCGTCGTGGCACTTGGCGCGGCGGGGGCAGCCACGTAGTCAAGCTACGGCGAGGCAATCTGCTCCACGCGTGCGTACGTGTCACGTCGCGCCAGCTACGGCGTCTCGTAGACCAATCGATCGGTGGTAGACGAGGAGAGGAGGTTTCGTTTCGCTCTCAACTCCACATTGGACTTTGCCTTGTCGAATGCGTCAAGACATGACCAGCCTGACCACTGTATATGTCTGTATATGATGAGTACTCCATACCCCTATCCAAAGTCCAAACGATGTATTGTGAATGTTTTTTTTAATTCATATACCAGTATTATGCATCCATCATGACACGGCGATATAGTTGATGGATTGACTAAGCGAAAATAGTATGCAAAGTTAACATGATACTACTAGCTAGTAGCTACTGGCATCTTTAATATATGCTTTATATAAGATATGGTAGACCAGATCTTGTTCTGATCTGATTTGTGGGTGCATCCACATGTAGCAGCGTCCAGATTCTAACGCTAGTGCAGAGCCACAGGTCAGTGGATGGCATGCAGGTGCAGCAGCGGGATGCTAGGATCAGCCGGAAAGATTCCTCGGTATATCTCCTCCTCTACCGGTTGGTGTGACGCCGGGAAATTACGTATCTGAGCGGGACATGTGCATGAGACCATTTCTAGCCGTGCGTGGTTTGGAGTTTGGACTCACTCCCTGCGGTAGATGGGCACATTTACATAGGAAAATGCCAAAATGTTGAAACAGAGACGGCTAAACGGGAAAGCTACGGCGCCTACGGGAGAAAGCCGACAAGAGGAGTACTCCAAGATGCGCTGCAGCTCTAGTCAAACAACGGCGCAAGCACTTTTGCCTAGAGTAATTGGCTAATTGCTCTCGCCTATTGCTGTCACTTTCACTGCCTACGGCGGCCTTAGGTCCATGTATACGGCGCCCGTGATGGCGATTGGTGAGCCAGAGGTGAAATGGCACTGACCGGGCCATCTCGTCCATCGGATCAGATCAGACACACCATGTCGACAGCGCACAGCAGGTCGGCACTCGTGTCGTGCATTGCATGTGACCTTGCCCGCCGGAACCGGAAGCGAAGCACTCACTCGACGCCTCGACGGACGCCGTCGCTGAGTGGGGCAAAAGCAAAAGCATGCCACGACCACGAAGATCGCGTTCCCCTTCCGAATATGGCGGGACTTGAATAATCCAGCTCCGAGCGCTAACTTTCCCGTGCTTTCAATTCCACCACCCAACTGTCGACCCCAAAATGCCAAGCCGCACCTTTACTACTAATGTCCACGCGAAATTATTGGCCAAAACTAAATCATTTCCTAATGACCAACACGCATCGATCAGAGAATGAATCCAACCAGACACACACACGGCACATCACGGCGAAATGGAACGAACGAACGAATCCGAGCACCGCCGCGCGGCGTGGCGAACTCCGATGGACGAGCAGTGAGTGAGCAGTGTAACTACTGACCGATCATGCAGCCGGCGAAGAAGACGGCCTGGACGAGTCCGACCTTGTACCGCTCGCCGCAGACGAGGCTCCACTCGGCGACGGTCGACGCCGCGGCGCCGCCGACCCACTCCCAACCTGCCGCGCCGGCATCGCCGGCGCAGGGGACCCCGCACGACGAACCGCCTGCAGCGCAGGAGATGGCTGGCTCCCGGTCGGCGAAGATGATCACCATGGTGTGCAGCGCCTCCAGCGCCCACGCCGCGGACACCACCACGAAGTGACGGAGCTGCCACCGCCCGAACTCCCCGCGTACGACGACAGCGCCTCGTCGATGCACACGCGACGACCCTTGCCGTTGCCGCTCTGGTTCGTCTTCGCGGACCAGCCATCATTGTTGACGGCAGAGAGGAGCGGCTCCGTCGTCGACATGGCTGCTGACAGGCAGTGTCGCTTTGCCGCTCCGTTGCGTGCGTTACGGGCGCCGACTGTGTCGTCGCGCGGGGCGCTATTTGTAGGATTCTAGCCGCCCCGGGCTATGTGGAGGCGGAAGCAAGGCGTCCAGGCGTCATGCTTTGGTTTGGGTGAAGCCTAGTCACGGCGACACATTACGGGCGTCCGTCGCCGTGGTCGCATAAGCTTCCGCGACTCCTGGTAATCGACGGCTGTGATGCTATCATCCTCTTCTGAATTGAAGAAGTAAACTATGGAAATAATTTGGCAACCACGCCGCCGCCGCCGGTGCGTACATCGTATCTGGACGCGCGGACTCTGGCAGCTAGTGACATGGTTCAAGTATCAAGAGTTGATACATGTCGACGGTAATCTTTCAAGTTTATTTGATTGATGAAGCTGTATAGGTTTGCTCACGGAGTCACGGGTCACGGCTCATACGGCCACACAACTTGGCAACTGCACATCTATGACTATGTCAGATCGAGTTGATCATGGAGTGTTCCACGTGACAGTATGACAGGCTAGGTCCGCATGGAAATGGGACCGACCGATCGCCGCGGCACTGTTGAGAAATCGGAACAGCGTCGATCGCCCGTCACCGTCTACGGTCCGCCAAACGCACGTACGTACGGTGTGGAAACAGACAGACAGATCCGCCGGACGGAGGCGATGGATCTTGGATGCGATGCCTCGTGATGAAATCGGGCACCAATAATGCTGACCTCGCTCGTCTATACGGAGCAACGTGAAAAATTGAATCGGAGATCTCACTGACACCGTGACACGCAGACGCATGTGCCGCCCCGCACTCGCGCCGTTGTGGAATCGAATCCCTTCCCTTGTCCCGGCACACCGCAAGTTTGCCACTGCACCGGCAGCTCTGAGCCATGAGGGCACGCAATCGACGGTTTGGCACCACACACGGCAGCAGCGGCGCGCTGGCCTGGCCGCCTGGCCGGCCGGGGGATAAGACGGACGGACGGGCACGGGGCGGCACGACCGCTGCGTTGGCAGCCTGCTAGCTGCAGTGGTAGCATTACTAGCATAGCAACCCAATCCAATGCAATCGGATCTCGCCATCCCGGTGTGAGTTGCTGTGGCGTGGTGTTAACTCCTCGAGTCGTGGGATGGGCGTCTCGTGTGCTTGTGCGGCGCATGCCCAAGTGGCGCTGTGTTGGGCGACTGCGCGGGCCGCGTGGCGGCTGCCGCCGGACGCGGACGGCAGCTGCGGGAAGCGGCGAGGCGGTGGCGCAGGGAGTCACGGGTTCGGGGCCCCGCGTCACAATATTGGGCTGCGGCCTGGTCCGTCCAGCCGTCCAAGCGCGTATGGGCCTACCCGTTCGTTTGTCGCTCAGCTCACGGGCCTCTCGTATCCTGCCTTGCCATTTGGGCCAAAAAGCACGAAACTACCTATCCAAATGCCAGCACTACAACGCGAATTTGGTGTCAAGAGCAACTTCAGGCATACTATATAGTAGGTCCGCTCCAATAGACACTGCTACAACAATATAGTGAGGATTAGAAGGCAAAAAAAAAAAAAAAAAAAAAAAAGCTTTCCATATGGAGACTTATATCTATAGCAATATCATTTCTACGGGGTTAATAACACCATCTTTCGTCCGAACTAGTGTTTGTATATTGTGCTTATTCATGTCGTAGATGCGTGGTGCTTCTAGCTAAGTGATGCAAACTTGTACTGATGAACGGTGCAGTGCTCTCAATGCATGGGTCAAAAGCAACATTCGTTTTTCCAATCTCAAATAACATATGATAGTGTCATCATCAATACAATCAAGTATATGAATCATTATTGTTTCACATAGTAACACAGAACGGGTAGCATCACAGTGCTGATAATCGCACAAATACAGTTCAAAATAAAATGACAATTGTCCCAGGAGCATAATAACACAAATTGTTCATAAACATAGTACTAATCTCCAAGATCGCCTATGTTGACTCCAGGCAGTGGGGGATCCACAGGCAAAGCGCAGCGGATTTTTCTATTTGTCCCAAAGGGTAAGGATAGTATTTTTTCTAGATAATTACTTAGAGCAGTGACGGTCACCCAGGCTCCAAATAATTTCTAGACCCACCACTGCCTCCAGGGGATGTCATCCGTAGTTCCCACCATCAGTACATTGGCTTGTATTTTCCATTGCCAAATAATTAACTTCCATGATTACCATCATAGACTCAAATTTAACAACGAGCCTGTGTAATTAGATTAGATGGTCAGAGGTTAACAATATGAAACAAAGGGAAACAACAACTAAGTTGAGCATTATATTTAGTTTATCGGAGACCATATTGTGCCTCTTAACACAGGGCTCAAAATTGGATAATTCTTTAAATTAACGTAGACCAGCAATAACTTCATTTTATGGAATATGGCAGTCAATCTATATTCTTATAGACTTCTCCAAATCCTAATATCCCTATAACAAAGGAAGTACCGTCTACTTTCAATAATTCATTGTAAAGGATGCTTTATAAAAAAAACTACATTTCTTTCGTTCTTTCATCAATATGTACTTCCTATAAAATCCTGTGGCAACTCGCTGGTATCATCTACCTACTACAGAGAATTAAGGCATACAGTTACTGTTTTAGTAGATAACGTCAATAGAAAAAAAATTGTTAAGTAGTACCTTGCAGTGTCATTAATATCGGCCATGAAAACCAAATCGAGAGCATGGCTGTCCGCAATCTGAACTCTTTGCTGAAGCCTATATAATTAAGAGACCACCGTTAGTTATATTTATTGCTTTCAAGAACAAACAGAAACCTTACATACACTGGATTAAATGATGCAATGCCTGGCCAAGGCTCCACAGCCCCCAAAACAAGAAACCATAAAATGTGCAAGCAATGTAGACAATGCTAAAATAACAAAGCACTTCTAGGAGACTGTATTCATGGTTGCTTGGACAACTAATCTTTCTTCATGGTGCTGAAGAAAACTGATACAGGTTGACCATGGTCTGTTTTCCAGATTCAAGTCCATCCCTCTGTACATGATTTTTTTTCTCTCTCTCTCTATGGCTGCTATAACAGAGGTTGGAGATGGAACAAACACCTTGTTCTGGACTGACCATTGGATTCATGGCAAAAGGATCAGTTATCTTGCGCCCCAAGCTTTTGCATTGGTATACAAAATAAGAGCTAGCAGGAGGACTATACATGAGGCCCTCTCAAATAATATGTGGGTATCTGAGATCCAACGCACTAACTGTGGAAGTCATCTCAGAATTTTTATCAATACGGGATTTGATCAAGGATGTGATCCTGCAGCCTGGAGTCGCAGATTATCATATCTGGTGGTTATCTTCAAATGGCCAATATTCAGCAGGGTCGGCTTACAAAAATCTCTTCCAGGGAATGAGTTCTTTTCAGCCTACTAAAATTTGGAGAACCTGGGCTCCAGTAAAATATAAATTCTTCTTATGGTTGGTAGCTCATGACTGGTGTTGGACAGCAGACCGTTTAGCAAGAAGAGTGCTCCTTCACCCTGATAGATGCCCTCACTGTGATCAAGCTGAAGAATGTATCAACCACTTACTCGGTTACTCCTATCTTGTGTTTTCTCAAGAGAATTCTGGTTCAACCTTTTAAAAGAGTGGGCCTGCAGTTCTTGTTTCACAAATCGATGAGTTATTTGATGATTGGTGGGAAAGAATCAATTTGAACATTGGGCACCAGTTACAGAAAGGCCTCAAGTCCCTTGTCATCCTTGGTGCTTGCCTGCTTGGACCTTGTGTTGTGGATACATAATAATGTGTTTGGTGGAGTTTACTTGCTAGGGAGGAGTTATTTTTTGGGGTTTAGCCGGGGCTAGAGGTATCTCCTACCTCCTCGCCCTTGTGCCTATGTAGCATGTTTGCTTTGGTTGGGCTGTTTCATCCTTTGTCACAGGCAAGTCAGATTGTTAGTAGCATGGTTTTTGTGGTGTTGGTGTGCGTGTGTTTGTAAGGGCTCTTCCCCATTTTTCTTCTTAATATAATGATATGCAGTTCTCCTATGTGTTCGAAAAAAAAATTATTTGTGAAAATTAGTGTGATTAAATCATGGAATACATGCATGCTAAAAAAAAGAGGTATACTGAGCAGAAGCATTGATTACCTGTAGGTAATGGCATCCCAAAAACATACAGTCCGTCATCTAAAGTGGTAACCAGTATTGGAAGCGTTGGGTGGCAAGCAATGCAGGTTATTTTGCACCCACCCAAGCTAAGAGTACGATAAACTTTACTTGTTTCCAAATCCCATATCTGATTTTCACATACATGAGAGACAGAGAGAGAGAGTAGCATTATTAGACCAGTTTCTGTCCTGTATATATGCACATAACTATTATCAATGATGTTATGCAAACAATCAGTAATGCTCAATATTCTTCACCTGGACTTCGTCTGATGGGCTCAAAGTAACCATCAAGTGCAAATGACTGTGAGAGAAGAAATAATCAGCTTCAATGCCCTCATCGGTTTCTCGGTAAGAGGGGAAGAATTTTTAATGTTCCCGACCTATAAATTTCATGCAGAGAAGACACCTTGTGACATCAAATATACAAATACTCAATAACTGAATTAGTCGATTCTTCACTAATTATGACATGAACACATTCGAGGACACATATTATATAGGAAAGGAAGAGGCTAACAAACCTTTACTTTATTCTCATAGGTAACACAAGCGAAAAGCGTTAAATCTCCCTTGGGTTAAACTTGAGACTGCACTCCATCCGGATATGTAGGTTTCACATAAAATGTTTTAATTGGCACCCAGTCCATGCTCGAGTCACTGGTCCAGCTCCAAAGCTTGATCGTTTTGCCATGATAAGATGATGAAATAAGGTATGGCTTGGTCGGGTGGATGGCCAACAAGTCGACAGAGTTGTCATGAGCTTTGAATTTCTTGGGCTCCTTCAGCTCACTGTCAGTGCAAGCGTGACAATGTATCCATCACCATTTCCCATTACCAGACATTTCCCTTGAGCGATAAATTTGGCTGAACAAACTGAATGCGGGACACCGTCTCTTTCCAGTACTGAGAAATGCCATGCATGAGATGTGCAAACTTGCTTGACACCTCATTGACCTGCAACTCCATCACAGTTTTCTGCAACACAATGTACAGGTAAGTTTCACCAACTTAATGTTTACTGCATTCACAATCATAGGGAAGCTACACATGTAGCAGTGCTGTTACCTTCTCCTGGTAGTCCCAAATGGAAACGTTCCCTCCCTCATAACTCATCACGATCCTGATACATATAGTGCAAATCAAAGAGGAAATATTGGAATAAGCAATATAGGAGTTGTGTAACTGGATGAGCTATGCATATGATTCGACTCACCATGTCTTGGTGGGGTGTCCGTCAATGGATGTCACCGCGGTCATATTCCCATTGATTTTGAAATGATCTGATATAACCAATTAATGCAAAAGTTAAGATAATTATCTCCTGCACAAAACAAACGGCTGACCTACTTCACTTCACAAAATATTAAAAAATTATCTTTTTTTTTTTTTTTTGAGAATGACACACGATACAACGCAGACGCTCACAAACGCACGCACACTCACCCCTATGAACACACGTGCGCAAACCCTAGGACCCATTTGGTTGAAGAGAGTTGTTTCAATTGAAATGCAGACTTTGGAAGTGACATATAATAACCTAGTTGATTTCATGTCAATCTGAGCCATAATTGTGTGTGCATGAAAAATCCAGTTTACAAGGGAAAAATTAATTAGAGCATAGGACATCCTTTTCTATGAAAACAGACCATATGACAATGATTTTCCCCAAACAACAAAAATAATATAATGATTCATATAAAAGTTAATCATATGGAACAATACCTTGTAGACAATACTTGGGTCACCTTGACCAATCACACTTTTCAGCGAAGCAGACTTGGATGAGCCTATATATCATAGGTCAAACACGAAAATGTCAGTCTAGATTATGAAAACATGATACCTTTAAGAGGACTTATGAGTTAAAGAGTTTGTAATGCTCATTTGAAGGAGCATTAGTAAATAAGTGATGATGATATAGGACTCACTACCCATGGCATGCCAACCTAACCAAGAATGCACCAAAGCGAACTATGATGCAAAAAGATAGATACATCCTTCTACATTTTTACTTATCACTTTGGATACTGACAAGATCTCCAATGCACAATTTTTTGACCATTATTGTTCTAAACATTTGTTAGTAGTAAAGCATTTGAGAAATAAAATATTGACACTATTTCTTTGAGAAACCATATAATCATTTTGAAATGATTGACAAAAATTTGTGTATATTAATGTTTAAAGACACTATTTAAGTTTGGCGACATACATAAATGGTTAGAATAACATACTGGAAGAAGTGAACTTACAAACTGATAAGGAAGCACATGGCCCCTTCAGATTCTGTTGGTTCATTCACGGGACTAGCTACCTAGCTGGCCATGGCATGCCGCCCAACCAGGAATGCACCAAAGAGACTTGTGATGAAAAGATAGCTACATCCTTTAACATTTTTACCTATCTCTTTGGATACTGACAAGATCCCGATGCACAAGTTTGACCATTAATTGTTCAGAACATTTGATAGCAGTAAAACTTATGGAGGACACATACTGATTTTTCATGACAAACCATGTAATCTCATTTTGAAAACGGCAGAAAAGAAATTTACGTATATTGATGGTAAATGGCAAATTTTTCAGTTTGATGACTACAGGCAGTTTAAGCAAAATCAATTCAGGGAATGATCAGAGCAGATTGGATCTTACCATCTGATAAGGGAGCGTGTTGCACCTTGCTATCCACTAGTGCATTGTCTTTCTCTGTCTTAAATTCTGGTCTGCAATTTCCATGCAACGAAATCGAATGACTTACCACATATGAGTGAAAGTGAGACTACGTGGTTAAGTCATCAACATTTATAACAAAAAAAAAGATAAAAGAGGAACATTTGGATAATCCCTAGAGAAAGCCAAGCGAGCATACTGCTAGCATCATCAGTTGGACTTATGCAGATAGCATACCTGGCAAGGCCTGTTTCCTTTGTCTCCCTTTTTTAGTTTTCATTTTGATAACTAGCATCATCAGTTGAATTACAGTAGGTCTGTGGCAATCTGTCAATCTGAAATAGGGAAAGAATATATTTCTTTTTAAAAAAGAAACAAGGTGCATGTATGCGGTATTGCTACAACTATGTTTGCATAAAACATACTAGTGTTTATTTTTGAACTTTGTTTTAACAAATTAACAAAACAAACTAATAAACTTTTGCTACTGTCCTGCAAAATCAGTGAGGCACTAGTACTAGTACTACTGCGACATACATTGTTCGGTGAGGTAAGCTAAAACAACAATACCTTTTGTGGAAGCAGAAGAAGATCGACATTAGCAGCACAGATTTCCAAAATTTGGGCCGACAGTGAGTTATTTTGGGCAACAGTTTCCTTAATGTCGGCCAGGGTTGGCAAAGATCGCAACATTCAGGTTCAGCAATATATCAAAGCAAACCCCACGCAGCTCGTCGGCGATTTGATTGGCCTTGAAGGCACGGCTCGCCAAGGTCTTGCTCTTGCGCTCGCAGTTTTTGACGATCTCGGACGCGCGCTGGAGGGCCACCTCCAGACCCTTGGCCGTGCTGTCCTCCAGGTACTTGGCGTTGGCGATGGCACTCAGTGTTTGCAGGAGGTCACCGATCCTGCGACAATCCTCCGCGTTGTGGCCGGCCTTCTCCAGCGCGCTCTTTATATTGAACCCGGCCTCCAAGATCGTCTTCAGCAAGCTCAGCACCAGATCGGCCATCCCTTCCTCCGAACAAGTACAATCGATCGGTGGGGTCGGTAGGTCTACACGAAGGCACACGCATCAATCAATCGAATTGAAACCTTCCCGCCACCTTCCAGGATGGCAGGATCTTCTCAGGAATGTGCAATCGAGGGAGATCTGATCAGAGTGATAGCACGCGCAAGAAAGGGGGGCGCACTGACCTGCTTATTTATGATCCAGCTCCTCCTCCTAGCCGATCGATCGATCTCCTGCTCGCTAGACCTAGATCTCTTCCTCTTTTCCCCCAGCTCGGCCGCGGCAGGCTGCGTGCAGGAGTGTGTCTGACTTTTCCCCTCTTGCGATGGAAGAGGAAGACTGAAGTCGAGAGTATATATATATATATAGGGGACGCCAGTCGGCGTCTTGGATCCACTTGTCCGCATATCCTCGTTTCTCCAAAAGTCGGTTTCTCGTACAAAAGCGTCGTTGATTTGCCAGGCCTCTGGGCCCTTACCGGGACGACGTGGATTTTCTTTTTGAAAGAAAAAAAACCTACGAAATGTTCTATGGCCTACAGTATTCACATCCTTCTGAAACTACCATTACAAAACTGATTAAAAGAAAATGGTGCATCTTTCCTTTGAGGTTAGATACACACGTGTCAACGAGGGAGCGAGATCACCAAAAGTTTGCTTCCGCTCGAAGCATGCCGTGTCACGTCCCAGGCTCTAGCTAGTCAGCTTGAGTTGCCTTCCTCTCAGCTCTTCGGTTTTTTTTTTTTTTTTTGATAAATAAGCCCCCGCCAAACGATTTCTAGTAATGGACACACATCCAATTTTACAAAATAAAATCATATGTATGCGTACCATATATTCCAATCTTTTCATGCCTCCCACCCACAGATCTGTCCGATCGGAATCTGCAGAATATATTGGGAGTGAGGATGTTTACAACCCCTGAAGTTGACTACAAAAATACTCACTCACTCACTCTCGTACGTTGCCTTGTTATTTGGGGCAAACATTGATAGGGAAACCGAAGAAAGAACGGAGAATTAGGAATTAAGGCCCTGTTTGCTTTACGAGACTGACTATGGACTAAATTTTAGTCTTATTTAGTCTCTAAATTACCAAATAAAAGAACTAGGAATTAATTTTTAGTCTCATTTAGTCACCAAATCAATGGACTTTTGGGTGGGCCTAGATACTAGTTTTTAGTCTCTAGTCCTTAGTCCTTCAACCCAACAGGCCTTAAGCCTTGAAAAAGTTGTTTTATGAATCATACCTTTCTTTTAAATTTGGGAATCCGGCCTCAAAACAAAATTCGTTTAGGAATCGACATTTCATCAATTTTGAGGCCTAATCGATTTAACGATGGGGGTAAAAAGATCATTTTACCCCTAAATATAAAAAACAGAGTTTTGCTTGTTTATTGTATATTTTTAGTATATAATCAAATTCAACCACACATATATTCCCGCATAACCACTCATATATAATCACATTCCATCACACATATTGCATAGTTCACAAATCCACCATAGTTTTTATTAGAAATATGAAATTGACCATGTTTTGCCAATTTCATATTTTTAATAAAAACTAGACATCTCAAGGAGCAAAACAAAATTTAGTTCACTAAAATTGGAGTTACCAAACTCTAATTATGAATTTCTAAAAATGAGGGGCAAAGTGGTCTTTTTGCTTACGCGACAATGTCCAAACTAATGGATTTCCTCGTAGACCTTCCGTCAGGGGCAAAGTTTATATACCTGACGGAATCAGAACTTTCGCCCAAACTAACTGATTTGCCTCATAGACCTCATAGAACCAACTTCCGTGAGGGGCAAAGTTTTGATATCTGATTCTCAATTTTTTTTTTAAAAAAAAGCCTGATTCCTAAACACAACTTTTTTTAGCCCAAATTCTTCTCCCAAGAAAGAAACCCCAGTGCTTATTCACGTCCCCGTATACTATATTTTTTTAAAAAAAAACACGTCTTGTATATCGCATCAATCTTCTAAAAAATTACATCACATATTTCTTGCCGACGCTCCGATCGCTCAGACCTACAGTAAGTAGCATAACGAGCGGTCGTACGTATGGACTCGACTCTTGAGTAGCTCCTTTAACTCTTATTAATTTTCTGTTCTTTAACAGCTTTATAAAAAAAAAAAAAACATTGCACCAATTTCCTTTTCAAAATCGGGCTGAGGTCAGTTTATTTATTTTTATTTTTTATTATTAGGCGGCCTGAGGTCAGGTACACACGATGCGCCTACTCGTTCGTTGTCGCTCAGCTCACGGGCCTCTCATATGCTACCTTGTTATTTGGGCCAAACAGCACGAAACTGTCATACCACATATTATTTGGGCCAAACAGCACAAACCTTTTTCCTTTTTCTTAGCGTTCCGTCGACGACGAGACGCTAATTGTGACTCTCGAAAACTCCAAATCTGCCGAGTGCTCGGTTTTTCAGAGGTACTCATAGGGGTACAATTTGCGTGCGTGTGTTCATAGGGTGGATCGTCGGGGCGGCCGTTTGTCTAGCGGCGAGTCACGATTGGGCCCCTTTGGTCTGGATCGATCCATTGTCGGCGCCGGCTGCTCGCCGAGCGCGCGCGTCGATGGTGACCTTCCCGGTGAAGGCGGTCTTCCACGTTGGCCGAGCCTAGAGTCGTCGGCGGCGGCGGCTTGGGCGAAATCCTTGCTGGTGTGTTACGCCGGCCGACGGCTGTGGAACCGTGCCACACACCTTGTTGAAGGCGCCGTTGGAGCCGTTGGTCGATCGATCCCCTTGCCGCGGCGTCGCGGCGTTCAATAGCTGGGTGAAAACCTAGCCTGGTTTTCTCTGGCTGACGGCGATGGCGCCAAGCGTCGGGTTCTTGATCGCCAAGTGCTTCGTGCTGTTGCCAAGGAAGAAATATCCAATCTTCAATGGTGGTCCGTGTCTAACATTTTTAGTACCTTTATTAGGTCCGACAAACGTGTTGAGATGCTTCGTTTGATGTTGGTGATCTTATTCGTGGAATTGACATCACGGCGGAAGTCGAGGTCGTGTAGAACTACTTTCGAGCTCTTTGTTGGGATGTATTTTTCTTCATCAATTTCTTGCTTTTATTTTTTGTTGCTGTAATATTTTGAACTGATTCTATCCATGGGTAGATGAAGCCGGATAGTTTGTATCCTTTTATCTTTAAAAAATCACTTTAAGCTGAAACAGTTCTTGATACTGCTCGCACTGCGGACGGAAGCCGACCCACTGCTAGTCCCTCCATGCCCTGCATCCAGCTGGCCCACGAGCCCAAACCGTCGTGGCAACTGTAAGTTGCCAGCGGCGGTATACGCAGAACGGAACCGTGTGGGGCGGTGGGACTTAAAAATACCTTTATATGATATAAACACAAATCATTTGGCGATCCCATCACGTGATGAAGAACAGAAGGAATTAAATTTAAAAGCAGGGACATCACTAGTGGAGAAGAATCCCCAGTGCCTTGCCGTACTCGATCACGTCCCCGTATATTGCATCCAGGGTGTCGTGCTTAAACTCGAACCCCTCCTTCACCAGCTTCGCGGACGACAGGCTCACTCTCGGCTTCTCCAGGTGCTCATCGTCACCAGACCTGCAAGTTTACAATAATTAACAGGCATACATCTGTGGATTTTTCATAACCGGCATGCATATATGGACGGGCTTGCGTTTCCATAACCGGCGTGCTTGATCCATGCGATCGACACTCATCAATAATGCAAACAATAAAGCAAAAACAATCTCAATTATTGGCTTACTGCTTTATGTTCACGTGGTACTGCGGGTACTTGTCTTCCAGGAACCGGGCGATCTCGACGACGGTCGTGCTGACGCTGCTGCAGATGTACCTCCCGGACGCCGTCGACGTCTCGGCGAGGAAAACCTGGGCGCGGCAGAGGTCGTGGAGGTGGACGACCGGCACGGCACCGAAGGACTTCTCGATGCCTTTCAACATGGCCAGCGCTGCCTCATCGTCGTCTAAAGTAATGAACGTACATGAGAGAATTAGTAATATAATATATGTATGAAATCACCTTAATTTGCCATGCAGTGACATGCATTATATATGTCGTCGATCCTAGATCTCGATCGATCTCTGTCACCTGAAAGCATGGAGAGGCTAGCCCGGACGCTCGCGTACGCCTTGGGTGCCGGCGACGCGCCAACGGTGAGGACCGGGCACACGACGACGAGGTCGATGCCGTGCTCCTGCGCGAACCTGAAGGCTTCCTTCTACGACAGCACCTTGGAGACGACGTATCCCTGCAGGGCAACGAAAAATTAACACACACGGCACGTCGACAAGCCGCATATGCATGCTTAACCTACTAGCTATTGAGCCGTAGATGATACATCATGCACGCATCGACGCATGCCATCATGTACCCAGGCAGGTGGCTTGTCGGCGGTGACGTAGTCCAGATCGGACCAGGAGTGCTCGTCCAGCACGTGCCCGTCGCCCTCCAGCGGCCGGATGCAGATGGAGGAGGCCGCCGAGGTGAGCACCACGCGCCTCACCGTGCCGGCTCTCACGCACGACCGCAGCACGTTCACAGTTGCTCGCACGGTCGGCTCGATCTGCTCCTTCTGCCGTCGTACGAAACACAACAAAACGCAAAAGGCACATCAGTCGTCGAGCATGCATGGCAAAGCAACTTCAACAGAAATTAATGGTGTATGTATTCTCAAGCAAAAAGGGATGTAATGATCGATGCACCTCGGGATCCTCTGACGTGAGGTTCACCGGAGCAGCGACGAGGAAGGCGTAGTTGCAGCCGGCGACGGCGTCGTCGAAGCTGCCTTCGTCGTCCAGGTCGGCGCGGAGTACCTCCAGGTGGCCCAGCGCCTGCAGCTCCATCAGGTGCGAGTTCTTCTCCATGTCATCTGCATATGCATGCGTTGGTTCGGATTTCGGTAGGGATTAGGATAAACAAATAAGCAAAACGCAAGCAAACGTACCAGGGTTTCTGACAGTGGTCTTGACGGCGTAGCCCTTCTCCAGCAACATCTTCACCAGTGCCGAGGCGATGTAGCCGTTCCCTCCGGTGACGCACGCCGTCTTCACTTGAGCACCCGCGTCCCGCCGCATATTTTGGCAAACCGACGATCTCGCGGAAGATTGCGACTTTGAGACCGTTGCGACTCCCGACCGTTCTGCGACCGGCGGATCCACCGCCGTCGCCCGCCCATGGCGCCGGGCGGCCGCCCCGCCACGGCGCCCACCACCTCCCCCGCCTCCTCCTCCCCTCCTTCCTCCCCCCGCTTCCTACCCGGCCCCTTCCTCATTGCTTTTCGGCCCCACATAGGGCTCGACCGGGCAGACGCCGACCGTCGCCGCCGGCCGCCGCCGACCCCTCGCCGCCGCGCTACCTCCGGATTCGTGGTGCTGTGGCGAATCCGGCGGGCACCCGCCCGCCAAGGATTTGGCGCGGTCTTCCTGCCCCGCGCCGCTCGGTACCCGCCACTGGGAGCCCCGCGACCTAACTCCATCCGCCCGGGGCCGCCCGGGCCGGCCTCTCGGGGCGTGGAGGCGGCTGCGTGCCATGAGTCGAGCACCGTGTCATCAGACCACGCGCCCGCCCCCTCGCTGCTCGCCGCTCACCCCGCGCCTTGGCGTCCGGGCCGGTGTGTACGACGGCGCTCCGCCGGGGTTTCGCGCGACGACGCCCCATGGCAGTGCTGCCGCCGCCGCCTCGCCCCGCATCCCACCGGGGACGGCCGGCCGATTGCCCGCCTCCGCTGCCTTGGTGGGCGACGGCCCCCTTCGAAGGCGCCCCGGAGGTCGGCTAACGCGCCTTAGACCCGGTCGGCGCGACGACGCCGCGCCCGGCCTCGCCCCCGTGGCTCACGCGGGTGCCCCTCGGGGAGGTCCTGGGGCCTTGGTGAGGCCGTGTCGCGAACTCCGGCCGATCGACCACGCCTGACGCCGGCGTCGTCGGGCGCGTGCTTCTGGGCGGCCGCCCCGGCCTAGTCGCCCGGATCTTGAGGAGGGTGAGTTTGTTGCCTGCTCCTCTTCACGGCGGTGGGGGGCGATGTGGTACTCGTGACGTTCTTCCGCTCCCGCGTCTCCCGCCGCCGCTCCGTCGCCCCGGCCGCCCGACGACTCCAGCTACCGACGTGGCTCGCCTCGCCGGGCGTCTCACACCATCCGGCCCTGGTCGGCCGACCAAGGGTATCGCGGTGGGACGGACGGCTCCTCCGACCGCCGGACAACGAGGAGGAATCCGTTGAGCGGAGGCCCCCGTCGCGCGCCGGCGTTTGTCCATCCCCTACTCGGCGGGGTTGCGCTTTGACACCGCCGTTGACTCGCAGGCGGCTACGCCCCGGCCTTTGGCGACACGGACGCTGCCCTCGCGACGGTTACCCGGCCGTCCTTGGTAGCGCAGACGGCGTCGATGTCGCCGCGTCATGCCGACCATCCACCGACTCCGCTCGACGCCGCGGTGCGCCCTCCTCCGGCTAAGGTGCCGGCACCAATTTCGCTCGCTCGCAGCCGCGTCTCGCTCGCCATCGGCGGCCGTCGCTGCCGACCTCCGCCGTCTGCCACCGACATCATCGCCGTCATGGGTCCGACCTGGGGGGCCTCCCCGCCGTCGGCGCCCAAATCGGCGGCGACGGCTTCACTTTCCGTCGAGGCGCCGGCGTGCGACGGCGTGCCTCGCCCACCCCTCGTCGTCGACGTCCCGTCGGCCGCCATCCCCTCGTCGGGCTATGCTTCAATTGCTGGCGGGGGATCACGCCGCCGCCGTTGCCCCCGCCGCACCCGCCGCCTCATCCGCCCAAAGACGGCCGCGAGGCGAGGAACCGCAAGCTTCGCCGCCTCCGCCTACGAAGACTCTCCCATGCGCAGGTCGCAAGAGCCTCCATGCCTTGACCGGGAACCCCACACCGTCTTGTCCACGATTAGGTCGCCGACCGTGTCCGTGGCCGACTCCCTTTGGGGTGGTCGGGTCGCCGGTACCTCCCTTCTTCGTCGGGCAGATCCTCCGTCCGATCCCCCGACCCGACCGGCCCCACCGAGGATTGGCACCAAAGCCATCGCCGGGGTGGGCGGCCCGACACCTGTCGAGGACCCGCGCGCTAGACCGGCTTGTGGGCGTGGATCCCCCCTACCGTGGCGGACCCGATGATGGATGAGCTCGTGGCCTCCACCTCGGTACCACCACACGCCACTACGATCGGAGCCACCTTCACCCCTGCGCATGGTCTCGCTCGACTTTGCGGAAGCAGAGGAGGTTGTGCCGCCTTCGCCTCTGGCGCTTGGCGCGCCGGCCGCGAGGGGACGGAGGTTTCGGAGGTTCCGGGTCGCGCCGGACCGCCGCGCACTGCGTCGCCGACGTCGGCACTTCTTCGACGCCCGGAGCGGCGCGGATCAGCCCTTGGTGGAGGGGCGGTGGGGTCCGTGGCGCAGAGGCGTTGGGGTCCACCACTTCGCCGACACGTCCGTTCCAAACCCGACGAAGTGTCGGCGGTGACGGCTTCGTTTGCGGGCTTCATCGACTCGAGATATTGACTCACGGCGAGGCCCGCCAAGGCCCCATCGCCGCAAGCAAAGAACAAGGGTCGCCGACGACGACCGGGTGTCGCAAGAGCGAATCGGCTGGTCGCCACCGCCTTCCGCGACCACCGGCCGGAGGCGGCGCTGGCGTCCAACCAACGAGATGGGCCAAGCGCCGCCCCACACGGCGTTTCACCCCCGACCCCTCGATCGCCACGAGGGTTCCATGGAGCCTTCAGGATCTTTGCCGCCCTCCAAAGCGGAGAACGTCGCAAAATCCTTCCCCCTTGCTTAGCGCCCCCTCAGGAGGATGAGGGCGGTGTTCTGGCAGAGCGCCGTGGAGCTACCCGCCTCCCCTAGTCCACCCTGTGACCGTCGACACCGGGGGACCTTCGCGGAGCCCGCACCCGTGCCCACGGGCCGCCTCCGTCCGGGACTTCCCGGGCGTCGCTCACCATCCCACTCGACGAGCCTATCCTCGGCGGCCCCCCACCCTCCGCTCATCCAGGATCACCGTTGAGGAGTGGGCCTCCAAATGCGTGCCAGCGCTGGGAAGCATGAGAGGCACGATCCGTTCCCGAGAGCGGAAGGCGCCGCTGGTCTTTGCCAAAGAAGCTTGAGGGACGCCCGACACGGCGCCATGCACTCCGATCCCCGAGCTAAAGAGTAAGTTCCGCAAAGACCCGCCGGATCAGCGGTTCATCCGCAAACCACGGCCGGTGAGATCTTCCCTTTGCTCGCTGGTCATGCGTTGGCGGCACCGATGGGAGATCCGTGATCTGGAGCCGTAGCCGCGAACGCGCCTTCACCCACCCTCGTCGCACAATAGTTTTATTCTTTAGTACATCCGTATCGCGCCACCGTTGAAGCCGTGTTTCTTGTTAATGTGCTTTCGTGCGCTTCGCCAATTCTTTTTTTGGCTAAGGTGTGCGGCGTGTAAAACTCTATTTTCCCTTAATGCAATACGCGCCAATGGTACGCTTTCGAAAAAAAAAACGATCTGCGGAAGCGGAATTGGCATGTTAAACGCGTGGCAGTGTGGTATCAAAAGAGGAAAATAAGAGAAGGCACACAAATGGATCGATACGGGTGGACAGGGTTCAAGTTCTCAACATCGAATTTCTCAACGCTATCGTCATGTGCGATGAATTTGTGGGGAGGCCAAGACTAAGCAGTACTGTGTCCAATCGTCGTGATGGAGTCGTTTAGGGGAGAAATTTACTGGGCAAAGATCTTTTCCGACACTGTAGTTTTCAAGGACGTGTATGCACAAACAAAAGGAGAACTTAGACCAGAACCGGAGGAGGAAGCAGAACAACAGCAGCAGCAGGGGCCAAAGACTACACCCAACATTTTGTGCATGGGCCGATAAAAAACATCTTTTGCACGCAACATCGTACTCAACATTTTGTGCGTGGGCCTAACAAGTCTTTATGGGCCTATTATAGCACCGCAGAGAATATACGGAGTAGGTCACTGGGTGGAATCAAGCTGTATGCAACGTATGGAGGAGCCACTTCAACAGTCGAGAAATTGGCTCAGAATCCTAGTTGAAGTGGCAGTTGTAGTACTAGTTCTGTTGTAATATCTTTTTCTGTGTTTTTGTTTTCTCTTTTTTTTTTTTTTTGGAAGGAACTTTTGTTATTTCTATCGTCTAATAAAAAAATCTGCAAAAAGTCGCCTTTCGATTTTTATTTTTTTTGGCTCAGAATAGCACAGTGGCAAGAGCCACGGATCTGCGCTGCGATCCGACAGCAACAACATTTTTTTTTTTTTTAACGAAAGACAGCACAACATCGCCGGTGACCAGCGGGCAAACGCACGAGAGCAGGTCTAATAGTTACGCCGACCATGCGGGCGTCTACTGCTCCAACTCAGCAGAGCAGCCCAGCTCTTGGTGGCGGGGCACATGCAAATTTAATGCTGCGCAGGAAATCACATGAAGGATTAGCAAATGAGAGACGCGGAAGCCGGGATAGCGGTCCCACAAGCGTGCAGATCGCCCGCTCCTTCTTTGTCGACTCGTGAATCGCTCGTTTCTTCTCTCTCATGCATTCTCACTCTTCCACGTTGGCATTTCGGCATTTACCGCTATTCATTGTACTTGCTCGAGGCGGGAGTCTTTGTCGTGCCGCGCCTCTTTGCTTCTCCTCGCTTGGCGGACAACGACGCCGCCCTTCCGCCCCTGACCGAGCCGCACCGAGCACCGCAGCCGAGCCGCCGACGCAGAAAGAAGTGGAGAGAGGCAAGCAGGAAATGGGCTGAGGCTCACGGTCGGTTCGGGGAAGCATAAACAAAGGGGCCCACGACTAACATTCCCGTCCATTCCTCCCCAACTATCACGAGAGTTCACTTTTCCTCCCTTCAACTCCAAAACCGGACAAATCACCTTCCTCAACTTTTCAAACCATGCATTTTACCTCCCTCGGGGCGGTTTGAAGGCGGTTTTGCTACAAGAACCGCGGGTTTGCTACGGCGTCGTGGTTTTGCTACTACATCCAGTGCCTTTGTCTTTTCTTTTTTTTTAAAAAAATTAGGTTGAATCTTTGAAAAAATCATAGTAAATCATAGAAAAATCATAAAATAAAAAATCCAATTTTGTTAGACTCCACATGAGTAGATCTACACAGTGAATATATAATATGGTATACTTTAGTTCAACAAAATAATTATAGAAGTTGCAACTACGAATTATTTCAATTAATTATATATTCACTGTAGAACTTTATAGTAAAAGCATATCATATTATATATTTACTATGTAGATCTACTCATGTGGAGTCTAACAAAAATAGATTTTCTATTTTATGATTTTTCTATGATTTACTATGATTTTTCAAATATTCAACCAAATAAATAAAAAGAAAAAAGACAAAACCTTCGTAGCAAAAACTTTATACTAAAGCATATTATATTATATATTTACTATGTAGATCTACTCATGTGGAGTCCAACAAAACTGGATTTTTCATTTTATGATTTTTCTATGATTTACTATGATTTTTCAAAGATTCAACCGAATTTAAAAAAAAAAAACAAAGGCACCTGTACTGTAGCAAAACCACGGACGCTGTAGCAAACCCGCGGTTACTGTAGCAAAACCGCCTTCAAAACCGCCCTGAGGGAGGTAAAATGCATGGTTTGAAAAGTTGAGGGAGGTGATTTGTCCGGTTTTTGGAGTTGAGGGAGGAAAAGTGAACTTCGTGATAGTTGGGGAGGAAATGTGACTTTTTCCATAGAAAAACACTTGTCGCATGGACCCAAAAATGGAAGGCCAGTTGGATCGCAGAAATCTGCAGCCCAAGCGTTGTTTGCGAGCCCATTATAGCACCCCACGGTTTACTATGCATGGCCCATGCTGCATCCGCACCGTCGTCAGGCCTTCGATGGAAATGCATTGATCGAACCTGGGTGTGTTTGTTGTGAGCTACGGGGCATACGTTGGCTGGCACATTGAACGGTTCCGACTTCCGAGAATCACAACCGGTCCGACACCGGCAAAGTGATTCAGGCATCGCCCATGCCCGGCCACGACATCCTCCCTGCCCTTTCTGATGCGATGTGCGATGCCCCGTTCAATGGCAAGCAAGGAATGGCACGCCGCACCCACTGCCGCGACCCGCGATGGACGGTGCCGGCCTACGACGCGACACGGAGAGGACCTGACCATGATGATGGCCGGCAATGCTCGGCGTGCCCGAATCGAAAGCCTTCGCTCACGGTCGTCCCGTCCACGGAGCGATGATGAATGATATCGTCGAGCCGCGCACCGTCGTTTGCCACTCGCTATCGCCATGTGAAATAGGAGTACTAGTTTCATGTCAGATGTCACCACGTCCGCTTGTCGATCGTCGCTGTCACTTGTACTGCGAGCACCCCTGTTACACCCACCGGAGATGAAGAGATGCAATCATGCAGCGATCGACACAGTGCGAGAAATATCTCTCTCCCTCGTCACTCACCATCGCCACCAGTCCAAAGCGTGCTCCATCGAGTGCGACGCTGCACACTCCTGAATGCCTGCGTCGTCGACCTCCCCCAGATCACTCACTCGCTGTCTGTCGCTCTCGCTCACAGTATCAGTAGTACACTTGTCCAGAGCACGTCGCAAAAGCCCACGCCACAGGCAGACACGCTACCTTGTCGAATTTTTTCAGTCACATCTGTGGATCATATTGCTTCTCACTTTTTCATTTTCTGAATGTGTGGACAACTTTCTCTTAACTTTTTTATTTATCGCTTTTTCGAAATTACTGTACGCGGTATAGTCTGTTCGGTTCACACTGATTGCCGATGGTTAATTTACTAGGGGTTCTTCGCTTAAGCAACTTTCTCTTAACTTTTTATTTATCGCTTTTTCGAAATTACTGTACGCGGTATAGTCTGTTCGGTTCACGCTGATTGCCGATGGTTAATTTACTAGGGGTTCTTCGCTTAAGGTACCGATATTGTAAACACACACACACACACACACACACACACACACACACACACACACACACACACACACACACACACACACACACACACACACACACACACACACACACACACACACACACACACACACACACACACACACACACACACACACACACACACACACACACACACACACACACACACACACACACACACACACACACACACACACACACACACACACACACACACACACACACACACACACACACAAAGAAAGGCTACCTAGAGAACCGAGCATAGCTCGATGGCTGGCAGTGCGGGTGTGCACGCAGCCGGCGCGGGTTCGATTCCTGGGAATCGCAACTCGCGTCTCTCACCCCGGAACAGTAGGTTCCCTGAATAATGTCCAGCTCCTTCCCGCCACGCGGCGTGAAGCCACAAAGGAATGTGACGCTTCGTTCTTTACGGAATCGAGAGGATTCCGTGATCTCAAGAAGGACGCGGTGTTAGATCTCATGTAGTTGAATAGAGGGCTGTTTGTGACACGAATAGTGTGAGTGTGGTGTGCGTGTGGTGTAGGCGTGAGTGTGACGATCGATACTACTCGTACCCCGATGAGAGGCACTCAAAAAAAAAAAAAAAAAAAAAAGAAAGGCTACCTACAGGTACAGTACCTCGAAATGCTGCTCAATATACGGTCCGTCGACAAGGAAACACTTTATGCGCCTCGTTCTTCGGATCCTGTACTTGAAAGCGAAAAAGAGAACCTAGGAGACCCGTGACCCATCAACTCATGAGTTTTGTACGTTCAGAGCGTGCCCAAAGCCATCATTTTGTGGCCTTTCGCTAACTTATTTTTATATATTAATGTAGAGATAATAACATAATTTACGGTTTTAAAACTGTTTAGTAGAGAATGTTGGTAATTTATATGCGAAGTTAAGAGGTTCAGTAGATTAGCAGCAGGTGGGTTAAATGAAAATTTGATATTTCTTTACATCATGTTTCGTAATGGCATAAATCGTAAATACAAACTTGTAGGTTACTTCATTGTTCTTTTCCTTCCAAAAGTACTAAAGTGAGTAATTGTTTTCAAATGAAACTGATCAAATGGGTGCTATTATTAATGATGACTAGTGTCTAGAAAATTGAAGGATATATAATTCTATTTTTTTTTATGAGATCTTCTAGGATTTGTTTCCTAGCAAGTCTCAAGAGGATTGATATAGAGACTTAGTTTGGGTCATCTAGTTTGAATATCTAGGATTTATTTTTCTTATTCTAGTGTAGAAGACTTAGTTGGGGTCATCTAGTTTGAATATCTAGGATTTATTTTTCTTATTCTAGTGTGGAAGACTTAGTTGGGGACATCTAGTTTGAATATCTATGATTTATCTTCTTTTGTTTCATTCTAGTGTGATATGTATGTAAACTCTTATTGCATCCTTAGGGACATAATGAATACACATTTTAGATTGCAACTTTAATCCTATTAGTTTGTTGCAAATTTTTATCTATGTGTTATATTCAAACTCTATTTTATTATTACATTTTTTTGTTCAAAATCTGAGTGGACGAAAAGCCAGGACAATTAATAGTGGAAGAAGATGTACATGGCAACTTGACAGATAGATCCCACGGATGATAGCGGATCCCACAACTGATGACTTGGAACTAGAAACATACAAATCACACTAGAAATTATCAAATTACATACTCATGTATACTCCCTCGGTTTCAAAATAAACTGCACTTCTAGGATTGTTCGGTAAGACCAAAGCTACTAGAGAAATTACATTCATACCCCATTCGTCAAAAGGTGTCGGAGCATGTTGTAATTGCACTTTGTGAATAGAGAAAGTGAAAAATACTGCTGAAATTAGATTGTCTAGTACGCAGTTATTTTGAGAGGGAGGTAGAACTATGGAAGCAATTGATGGGTGAGTCTAGGAATGCTCTCAGCCTCTCGGGTATGGTTGTGTGGCAAAGGAGGTTAGGCCATCTCCCATGATTGGACCTGTGATGACACTTGGGGCTGGGTTTTTGCTAATGGTGCCAGTGTTTTATCAGATGGTAGCAAGAGACATATTTGGTTTGATAAATATATCGAATGAAACCTGCAAACTCAATCAATTTTTATTCAAAATTCACTGATACATCGGCATGCCATCTTTGTGTCGGAGATTGCTAATGATTGGTGGTTATGACTGATAATTTACCCTGGCTGAAGACAGGCCGGGTGCGTCAAGCAGAAATGCATCAAGCAGGAGATACGGGCATAAGATTCCCGGCGGTACGTACATTCAAACTTCTTCAGAAACACACATTTCTAAGGAACAGAGGATCCACGCCACGTACATTCAAACTTGCTCGGAAAAGAACAGCGAAAAGCTAGAGCCAAACAAACTTGCACGCAAAATAAATACAGAAAAGGGGGAACAGCTACGTTCAGACCACCCGTAGTTATTTTGCCTTCTGATGACGTGACCAGGAAGGAGAGTACAGAGAACAAGGCTCATTTTGCTGGTACGGGATGATCCAATCCAAAGCACACGGACGGAGCATGATCATCATCACATCAGTAATCAGTTTGGCAGGATCCCCAGGGCCTTGCCGTACTCCACCATGTTCTCATAGATGTGCTCCAGCGTCTTGTACTTGAACTCGAACCCTTCCTTGATCAGCTTGGTGGACGGCAGCAGCGCGATCGGCTTCTCAAGCAGATCGGCGCCGGAGCTGCAAAATTAACAAAGGTTGGAGCAAGCATGGATTCATGGCATCGAAACAAAGCTCTGAACGAAGTTCTTGTTCATGGATGATGGACGGATCCTTACAGGTTGGTGTTGACGTCGTACTGTGGGTACTTGTCGGCCAGGAACCGTGCCATCTCAACGATGGTGGTGTCGAGGCTGTTGCAGATGTACCTGCCGTCGGCGGCCTCCTCGGCGGCGAAGATCTCGGAGCGGCAGACGTCCTCGACGTGCACCAGCGGCACGGACCCAGAGGCACGCTCGATGCCCTTGAGCACCTTGAGTTCCGCCTCGTCGCCGGAGAGCAGGGAGAGGATTGCCGGGACGGTGGTGTAGACCTGCCTGTCGGGGGCCTCGCCCACGGTGACGGAGGGGCACAGGGTCACTAGGCTCATGCCGTGCTCCGCCGCGAACTCCGACGCCGCCTTCTCCAGGAGCACCTTCGACACCGGGTACGCCTGCGATCGATGATCGATGCCATCTCATCAGCGTTCTAGTTCAGAAGAGGTCGAGAAGGCGTGTCGTGCTCGTGCTCGTGCGTGTTTACCCAGAGGCCAGTCCTTTTTGGCAGTGAGGTAGTCGACGTCGGACCAGCACTCCTCGTCCAGCACGTGCCCATCGCCTTCCAGCGGCTTGCTGGAGACGGCGGCCGTCGACGAGGTGAGGATCACGCGCTTCACCGTCCCGGACTTGACGCATGACCTCATCACGTTCAGAGTGCCCTGGACGCCCAGCTCCATGAGCTCTTTCTGCATTTACATCATACAAAAGTCGTTGCACACCGGCCTCATCATCAAGATAAAATCGAATAATTAATCGCGAGCAGGTTTTGTTTGATAAATACAAACATATACATCACAAAAGACATAGTACCTCAGGGTTGCTGCAGGTGTAGTTGACCGGCGCGGCGAGCAGGAAGGCGTAGTCGCAGCCGGCGACGGCGTCGTCGTAGCTGCCTTCCTCGCCGAGGTCGGCGCGGTAGACCTCCAAGGTGCCGAGCTTCTTGAGGTCCTCCAGGTGGGAGTTGTTCTCCTTGTCCTCCGGGTGCCTCACCGTCGTCTTGACGACGTAGCCCTTCTCCAGCAGCATCTTGATGAGCAACGAGGCGATGTAGCCGTTCCCGCCGGTCACGCACGCCGTCTTCTTCGTCTCCTCATCAACTGCCGCCGGCGCCATATCGCTCGACTCGACTCGACGGGATCGATGTCTGGCCAAGGTAATGTGCTGTGGCTCTTGGTTGGTGTCAAGAGGAACTGAATGGATGCATTAACTGAATGGAGCGAGTGCCCCTTTATATGCCGCGCGGTCTCACTGCTCACACGTACGGTCACACGGGCAGCCAAAAGCTACACCTCCAGTGTGGGTGTAAAAGCGAACCATGGGCTCATTCAACCGAACCATCACACTGCAGGAAGCAAACCATGGGTGTCAGAGCAAAGAGCGAACTCTGAGAACGGTTCGAACCAAGCCGCATAGAATATTATTTCTCAGGATGGAGGGAAAGAATATAGGAAGGTCAAGGTCACAGACGACGATGGGAAGAGCTGGAAACGAATTTTTAATCACACATGGACCCATAAAGCGAAAAGGACCTATAAAGCGAAGTTCACACTAGAGAGCTATCGAACTCAATTTTTGGTTCGCCTGTGTCAGACCACGGTTCGACCACAACACTGGAGGTGCTCTAAGCCAACGTGCCCCACGCGACGGATCATCCCAGCCGTGCCGGCCTCATGCTCATCTTATCGCTTGCTCACACTAGTGTCGTGTCGCTCTAGCCTGGCATGCCGGCAGGCAGGTAGACGACACACGGGCATAGTCAGTGACAGTGAGAGGTCGATTGGAATAACAACCGCGTTACCCAGCGCGCGGCCATGAAAAACACGGACGCGGGATATTTCTAGCCAGGGTCAATTGAAAGTGGCGAAGATCGATCGAACCGAGACTTTGGTAAACGACGATTGGATTAGTGGTTGATGAATATATATATATATATATATATATATATATATATATATATATATATATATATATATGACGAGTCGGTTCATGAGTCATGACAGCTCCACTAGCTTAATGATCTCGTGGGCTGTTAAGAATTTCTATCTGGTAGTAGTATTGTCCGTGACAGGTATATATTGCGAGGCTAAGAATTTGATAGTGGTGGATGCTAGCTTTGGTCACTAAATTAACCTAGCTTGAACGTAAAATTATAGTCTTTGTCGGGCAGGTGTGTTCCAGGGCAAGTGCGTCGTGGACAACTGGACACCATGCGTTCTTTGTTTGACTCACTGTCCTCAGCCTCATGCACTGTTGACAGACGCAGCAGCTGGCCACACTAGGTAGGGAGCAACTCAGGTCTTTACGGATGTTAGCAGAGTCATAAATATTTCTTGTTGTAAATAAATAGATAGATTGACAGGCTGGAAAGAGGACAAACGTGCGATTGTTGTGAACTTTTTTTTTGACGTGGATGATAAGACTGTCTTTCAAATAAGAAGAAAGAGTGGGTCCCAGTTTTAACGTCATCTCACTTTTTTTTCGTGACGTGGATCTTGTTTTCGTCAGCTGAATGGGTAATAGATGCTAGTAGTATTCTAGCTCTATGAGGGTGCTCAAATAGATGTAACGTGGCAAGAAAAAAAGTGAGAGTATTGTACATAGTCACTAGCGACGAATAAATAACTAATATATTTCACGTATTCTAAGAACTCGAAAGGAATATGAGTGTCCGATAATATTTTTGTCTCTTACTTCCACGCCAACCGACTACGTAGCTAGTACCAATGCGGACGTGGATGTCGCAACGGCCAAAGTTGCTTTATGAGCCCAGAATCACCCTTCTTGTTGGTAATGGACACATGGGCTCTTCTTTTGGTTTCATCCTGGATTGATGGGGAATCTCTGGTGATCTTGTACCCGACGCTCTTACATAGAGAGGAAGAACCGCTCAGTGGCAAACGCTTTGACCAACAACAGATGGATTGCAGATGTCGATCATAACATGAACCAACAAATCATTGTTGAGTTCATGGACCTGTGGGGAAGTTGGTGGATGTCACTTTAGATCCACAACAGGATGACCACATAATATGGATACACTCCTCAAACGGATGGTACACGGCGAGCTTCGCTTACAACCTCCAGTTAAAAACCGTCCAAATTCTGCCACTGTTGAGATCAATTGGAAGACAAGAGCACCGCCAAAATGTAAGTTCTTCACCTGGCTGCTGCATAAGAACAGGGTGTGGGCAGCGGCGATCGTGGAACGAACGCTCACTGAGAGAGGATTCTCCACTGTTGGGATGAAACCGACCCTCGTTCTCGGGACATGGAACGTGGCACCGCACCATGTTCCGCATTACCGCGACCTAATTAAGTCGACGAGAGGCAAGAAACAAAATCAAATGGGTTGAACAAATAGATTTTACTAACATTTAAAAATGAAAATTATAAGGTCGTGTACAAGAAACACGCCTATGGGGGGCACCGGCCCGGCGTCGCCGCCGTCGCCGCCGGGCGGCGCAAGCCTTCGAGGGCGCCAGCCTCGCCACCGACAAGATCTTTGCCGTTGACCCGGCGCTTTCGCCGGGCCGGCGACGGTGGGGCCCCGTTACATGGGATGACCCAATGCTCGTTGAGCTCGCGGCCTCCATCGTTGTGCGCCCAGCTACCTCCCTGATGGACGAGGCCATGGCGGCCCCTGTGAGCATGGTGGCCACAACGTCTGTGGGTGCCCCTCCTTCCACCGCCGCTAGGGCCCGTGGTCGACTGGTGGGCCGACTTGGTTGAGGCCGAGTTCGCCGTCCCACTAGTCAACGTCGTGTTGGGCCGCACCGTGCACCCCCCAGCCTCGCCGCTAAGGGTTCGGGAGCACCTGAGAGCTGCGCCCGCAAGCCGAGGTCGGGGATGACCTCCCTGCTTGACGCCGGTGGCACCGCAGTTGGTGGCGATGAAGATGGGTGCACCGCACACTCTTCGAGTCCGTGCACGTCTTGCCGACGGCCGACGAGTTCATAGCCGCTTTCAAGAGGCCGCTGAAGCCATCCATACTCTCCACGCCGGTCTTGAGGAAAACGCGCCGGCGTCAAGACGCCTCTGTGCTAATGCCGAAACGCAGTGCACGGCTTGCTGCAAAGAGTGTGTCCAGGCTCCATAAGCCCGAGGACCAGGCACGAAGAGTTTTGCTTAAGAAGATGGGGATCGAGGTCGAGGCCGAGCGTGAGGATGCGGTCTCCTTTGCTTTGAGCCGCAGCCGCCCTCACGGGCCCCGGCCGAGGTCAACATAGAGGCCATGCGGGTCTTCCTTCTGCGAGGGAAGAAGCGGCGCATCGGTGCAGCCTGAGAGCGCGTGTGGTTGAGTCGCGACATGGTTATCTTGTAATCAGCTTACGGGTTCCTTCCGGTAGTTAGGTTTCTTGCCTTGTGTTGTCTTGTTGTGTTTTTTGTTTTGTTTTGTGGGCACGATGTCCGCTCGGCATCCCGGCTTAGTTTGTATTTGGATTTGGTTTTCCTCCTTTTAATGAAATACGGGTGAATGACCCGATCGCGAAAAAAAAGAAAAATTATAAGGTAGCAAAGTCTAATGATATTGTAGTTAATTTGCAAGTTCTCATCAGATTTTTTTCCACTCTCCTACAAACAATGGCTAAAATACCCAGGCCAGACACTTTGGCTCATTGAACAATAATAACTAGTAGTATTATTAGCACCTAGCTATGAATATCATAGCCGGCATAGTAACAGTATCCTCCTCCTTTTATTTTTTTTTCATCAAAATAAAATTGCTCTAAGTTGAATAATTCAAGGAGCCACGAGCTCATCAGCGCTCGAGCCAGGCCCAATTTGTCTTAGGCCTGCCAGCCTTGATCAGGCGTGGCTCTGGTCGGGCTTCATATCGTTGCCGGGCCAAGCCTAAAATGCTGGGCTCTAGTGGTTTTTAATCTCCCAATCTCTCTTCGCCGATAAAAACAATTTAAATGGAGCATTAGCTATTTTTTTTTCCTATAATAGATGAAATTCCGGCCTTACATGTGAATGTGATAGATCATCTTTTAACGATGAAATAGATCGCATTTTTGTTACAACAATATTACGTATAGGACGTGTATATGCCTGGTTTTTAGATGACGTGTAGCATCCAACGTTCTGCACCTATTTTCGTGCTAAAGCATTCAACTCCAAGCACGGGTCTTGAAGAACACTGGATGGACCACACACATGGCCTGAACAAAACAACATATTCATGTGACTGGTACATAGGAAATGTGTATAACTATTGGCATCAACACAACACCACGTCCAAAGCTTCTTTACACCAACTTAACGCACATGTGACTTATGTGTTCATAGCTTGCTGTTTTAAATCAGCTAGATAGAATTCCAAGGGCCCTGCCATACTCGACATCGTCGTCGTACATACTATCTAGGCTCTTGTACTTGAACTCGAATCCTTCCTTCACCAGCTTCCCCGACGACAGGCGCGCTCTTGGCTTCTCGAGCAGCAGGCCGCGGGAGCTGCAAAGTTCACGGCAGCATGAGAACGACGACCACTACTCATTAGTGCGATGAACACAAGTGGCAACAAAGTTCAGAGCTCTGAAGCCGACGATTCTTACAGGTTTGTTTTTTGCACGCTGTAGTGAGGAAGCGCGCGAGCTGGACGACGGTCGTGTTCAGACCGCAGCAGATGTACCTCCCTGTGGACGTCTCCTTCTCGGCGATGAATATCTCGGCGCGGCAGAGGTCGTCGACGTCAACCATGGGCACCCCACCGAACAGCATCTCCGCGCCTTTCAGTACGCCGAGGGCAGCTTCGTCACCTGAATTTTGTTTTGTGATGACAACGTGATATATATGAGCATCAACCGTACCAATACCACTCATATAGAGCAAGAATCGGCCAGAGCTCCACCAAACGACGACAGGCAGTAGGTTTCGAATGTGACTTGCGCTTCCATTGTCTCACCGCATAGCAGGGAGAGGCTTGCCGGGACGCTGATGTGGACTTTTGAGGCCGGCGCTGCGCCCACGGTGACGGCCGGACAGACGGTGACCAGGCTGATGCCGTGCTCCCGCGCGAACCTGCACGCCTCCTTCTCCAAGAGCACCTTGGAGACACAGTATCCCTGCAGGAGGTAGCAAAATTAACACGGTTGTGCACCTGCGCCATGCCACGAGAGGCTGAACTGAACTGAACCTAGCTTGCTCAATCAGTGTTGTTTTATGTTTCCTCTGCTTAATGAAAAACGTGCTGAAGGGCGTGATCTCGAAAAAAAAGTGCTGTGAGTCCGAACTGCATGCGTACCCATGTTACAGGCTTGTTGGCTACGAGGTACTCGACGTCGGGCCATGTTTCCTCGTCCAGCACATGTCCGTCCTCTTGTCGCATCAGTGACGACTCGCTGGGCACCACCGCTGCCGCCCACGAGGTTAGGATCACTCGTTTCACCGTCCCTGCCTTCACGCACGACCTCATCACGTTGAGAGTTCCTCGGACGGCCGGCTCTATCAGTTCTTCCTGCCAGCAGCAGGTTCATCACCAAATCGTCATGAGCCTCATCAGTAGATCATACAGACATACAGTTGTAGTTGTAGTTGACAAGGCATGCACAAATGGTTTTAAGCCACAGTCATATTGAATATCCTAGGCTCTAGCAAGGAGATGATTTAATTTCTGTAGACGGTATCTATATACCTCAGGATTCTCTGACGCTAGGTTCACCGGAGCGGCGACGAGAAAGGCATAGTGGCAGCCGGCGATGGCCTCGTCAAAGCTGCCCTCCTCGTCCAAGTCCGCGCGGAGGACCTCCAGGGCCCCCAGCTCCTGCAGGCGCTTCAGGTGGAAGTTCTTCTCCTTGTCATCTACATTTTTCACAAAATTTAAATCACAAAAAAAGACATGATTTTGAGAGGAAGATACTAATATAAGGGCTAAGCCGATGATTAACGAAAAGCGTCCAGATCGATGGTAAAATTGAGATCGGACGGGGTTTCTCACAGTCGTCTTGACGGCGTATCCCTTCTCCAGCAACATCTTCACAAGTGCTGAAGCGATGTACCCGTTGCCTCCTGTGACGCACGCCGTCTTCACACCATCGGCGCCCGGCATATTGGCACTTCGCCAGGGATAATGATGATGGCGATTATTGGCGCCGGAAATAGAATATATAGGTGTTGTTTTCCTCTGGTGGTTAAAAAACGTCCCTGCTGCTACCTGCATCTTATAGGGTTCTCAGACCGTGAAGAATACGACGTTCTGTGATGGACACAAATGTAGAATCGGTTGGTCTTTTTTTTTTAGAAAAGGAAATGGGTTGGTCTTTCGTTGGTTGTTTCCTCCAAGTTGAGCCAGGTCGTCTGCTGCTGTAGAATTGTCATCAAGGGGCCAACACCATACGACGTGCAACCAACCACTCCATGCAGGGATTAGAACAATGTAATGTGTGGTGGGTTGATGCCCGGCCAGGTAGGCTTCTTTCCATGCACAAGTGAAAAGTGTAAGCTTTTCTTTTATTCACAAAAAAAGGGTGCTCAACTGCATGTCTACATCAGGGGTCCTTACATGACTTGATGTATTCTCAGGTCTGTCATTACAAATTCCGTTCCAACGAATATCTAATTTTGGGTGGATATAGGACCCGAATTCTCTCAGGCCTCTCAATTCAAAGAGAGAAAATGATCTTTTGTGTATCGAGAGAAAAGTCATCAAGAATGGCAGAAAAGTCTATCACATATAAAAACGACTCTTTTTGTCACATATACAGTTTGTACCTGCAAAGAATGATACCGAGATAAGACCTAGCTACCATGGTAAAGAGTCATAGATGAAACCGCATTCACCATTTTAGGTCAAGCTAAAACATGTGTGCACCTCAACCTCGCCGGTTTGGAGGAGGAGGAAGGTGGCTGAGTGCACCGCTATATCACCTCAACATCTTGTCTGTGTCGCAAGTTTGTTACAATGTAATCCCAGTTTTAACTTCACCTCACATTTTTTTTGTGACATAGATCTTCTTTTCATCAGCTGAATGACTAATAGACCCTAGTAGTATACTAACTCTATGAGGGTCCTCAACAAATAACTATTTAGCCAGTTAGATGTGACATGGCAAGAACAAAAAGTAGTAGTAGTCACAAGCGACGAGTAAAAACTAATATATTTCACGTAGTCCAAGAACTTAGAAAGGAACATGTGGGTCCGATAATATTTTTTGTCTCTCACTTCCACGCCAACTGACTACGTAGCTAGTACTAATGCGGACGTGGATGTCGCAATGGCCAAAGTTGCTTTATGAGCCTAGAATTGTCCTCCTTCTGGTAATGGACACAAGGCCTCCTTTTGGTTTTCGTCCTGGATTGATGGAGAATCTCTGGTGATCTTGTACCCGACGCTTTACATAGAGAGGAAGAACCGCTCAGTGGCAAACTCCTTGACCAGCAATAGATAAATTGCAGATGTCGATCATAACATGAACCAACAAATCATTAATGAGTTCATTGACCTATGGAGGAAGTTGGCGGATGTCACTCTGGCTCCACAACAAGATGAGCACATAACATGGCTACACTCCTCAAACAGTCGGTACACGCCGAGCTCCCTTTACAACCTCAAGTTTAAAACCATCCAAATTGTGCCACTGCTGAGATCAATTGGAAGACAAGAGCACCGCCAAAATGTAAGCTCTTCACCTGGCTGCTGATTAAGGACATGGTGTGGGCAGCGGCAAGATTACAACTACAAAGTGGTCGGAGAACGGAGATCATGGAACGGGAACGCTCATTGAGAGAAGATTTTCCACTGTTGGGACAAAACCGACCCATGTTCCCTGGACGTGTAACATGGCACCGTACCATTTCCAGGCACAACCTAATTAGGTCAGACGAGAGGCAAGAAATAAAATCAAATGGTTGAACATATTGATTTGACTAACATAACATTTGAAAATGAAAATTATAATGTAGCACAAGTCTAATGGCATTATAGTTTGCTAGTTCTCATTAGATTTTTTTTCACTCTCCTACAAACAATGGCTAAAAACACTTAGGCACTTTGGCACACCAGGAGTGTACTAAGCGGTATTATTAGCCGGCATAAGTAGCAGTACTAACCAATATCTATCCCCTTCTTTTTTTTTTTTGTTTTTTGATCAAAGTAAAATTGCTCTAAGTTGAATAATTGAAGGAGCCACGAGCTCGAGCCAGGCCCAATTTGTCCTAGGCCTGCCACCCTTGATCAACCTCTTGTATTTATTGTCTCAAAAAAAAACCCTCTTATTTATGGAAAAAAAGTTCACATTACCTCACTCAACTTTCTCAAAAGTCTAGATACTCTCATACGGTACCATTCAGAAAATGAGTGAAACTGTGAAAGCTTGCATGTTAAATCTAAACAAATATATAACTAGAAGTTATAGGAGCAAAATCAAACTTTTTTTTTTTTGAGGGGCAAAAACAAACTTTTGAGAAAGCTAAGGGAGGCATTGTGGACTTCGAAGCTTTAGTGGTGGTCGGGCTTCAAGTCATTGCTGGGCCAAGCCTAAAATGCTGGGCTTCAAGTGGCTTTTATTCTCCCAATTATTATGTCTACCTCCCTCTAAAAAAATAGGAAAAAGTCTACCTTTGCTCCTCTAACTATTTGGCAAGTCCGATTTTCGTCCCTCATGTTAAAAACCAGACATATGCGGTCCGTCATTCATCGAATCCATGCACCTAACCCCCTATTGCTGGTTTTGAGTCCGGTTTTTGCACCGCTGGCACCACGTCGGATTGGCCCATGCATGCTGACTCAGCCAAAGCGGTCCGCCTGTGGAGGCGAGCGAGCACGGGTAGCTGAGTCCGCGTCAATGGCTGCGAGCCTGGGGACGAGGCGGAGCCTGCGGTGACAAGCACGCGTATGGCGCCGCTGTCCAGGCCGCCATCACCACCAAGGCCGTGAACAAATCACTGGCTGCACGTTGTACAGGCCGCAATGGTCCCGGCGGCCTCCCTGTTCCGTCGGCTCGCCCGCACCATGGCTAGAGCGCACCCTTGCTATGGTCATGGCTGCCAATTTCAAGACCGAGCTCGTCCGCCCCATGGCCACGGTAGGGTGAGCTAGGCCACGGTGAGGAGCTCACGCGCTCGTTGTCGCTCTTTTTCGCTCGACTCGGAGGATGATGCTCATCGACGAACACAACCCCTGTGCCGCCTCCCTGCACGCCTGTATGCAGCAACTCACGTATCACAGCGCCGATGAGCTCAGATTGATAGCCGCAACCGCCGCATGCTCATGTCTGCCCTGTTGTTAGCTTGATGCTCATGTCCGCGCGCACTTGCATCCACGGGCTCCACAAACAGGCCAACCGCATGCTCCGTTTGGCTGAGTCACAATGTGCCAATCCGACGTGGTGCCACTGGTGCAAAACCAGACTAAAAACCAGCTCTATGGGGTTAGGTGCACTATTTCGATAGATGAGGGACCTCATATGTCTGGTTTTCGAGATACGGGACGAAAATTGGACTTTCCAAATAGTTGGAGGAGTAAAAGTAAACTTTTTCCAAAAAAAGAAATATCCCAATTTCTCTTCGACATCGTCCGGACGCCCGCGTGTGCCTCCCTGGTGTGGGCCTCTAGATGGCCCAATTAAATGAAGAGCTTTTATACCACGTTTGGAATTAATATGGGCGCCCATTTTGGCCCGATCCAAAGGGTAAAGAAGGTAGAGGAACCAAATAGGAGGAACCAAGTGGCAAGTAGGAACTATGCCATATGAACTGAATTATAATAAATATTGAAGGGTATAATGGTCTTTTAATTTAATGAGGAGCAGCTTCTCGCTAATGCCGTCGTGTTCTTTTGATGTTAATGAAGAGCTGCTTCTCGTAAGAAAAGAAAGCCGGAGATCGTGCGGGTTGCATCAGGTCCATGCCGGAGATCTGGCGGGTTGCCTTTCCTTGCGGCGAGTTTGCACAGCAGGCCCGGCGACGTACTAGAACCCATAAGGGGTGATGCAATGGACCTTCAGGATTGAGGCGGAGCGGAGAAGCATGACCGGGGTGACACGCACGGTGGGATGGAGCTTCGGCGCCGAGGCAACGCGATGGCCGGGCTGAAAGGGCGAGCTGCACAGAAGCACGATGACCACTGTGGGCATGCAAGCAGGCTGGCTAGACCATCTCTCTTCTGTCGTTCTCGATGCAGAGGTCTATATAGCGCGCGGCGCGGGTCCCTGAAGGCTAGAGTGGCACGAACGCCCGACCGGTGACCATCCTCCTCCTGTTCTACGCGGCATAGCAAGGCGTGAGACAACGCCAATGCTTGCTTGACACAACAATGGCGACCAGATTGAGTCTCGGGTCAGCAGGTGTGATGCCGCCTACGGCGTAGCACAGCAGCCGGTGCATCACGCGCAGCGAGGCCAGGTAGCACGGGAAGACCGGCGCGTCGCGCGGCCAGGCAGCCGAGGAAGCGTGTGAGAGACGGGGCAGAGCTGACTGCGTGGGTGGCAACAGAGCAGGTCGGTGCGCGCGCGCTGGCCGCGCGGCTGGCTGGACCACATGGCATGGCGGCGGCGCCGAGCAGGTTCTTCCGCATCAACATCGTAGCGGCGATGAGGCCCGAGAAAGATTTGCGGTGAGCTGGGATCCATTTGAGACGATTCATGTAAGGGGATGAACGGCGATGGGGAAGCCAGGAAGGGCGGCGATTGGGGAGAAGAAACCGCGACTCGTGCTCGCGGCGCGGTAGCAATTAATAGGAGCTGAGAAGCTACTCCTCCGTCCCAAAATGCCTGTCCGCTTTACGCTTCCCGAAAAACTGCCGGCAATTATATATTTGAATATATAAAATATTTATGCTAAGTAATTAGTATCACCGGAAAGATTTTTAAGTCTAGTTTTTAACAAATTTATTTAAATATTTAAATGTTGCACATATTTTCTACAAACTTACCAAAGTTGTGGCACGAAAAACCAACGGCGACACCAATTTGGGACGGAGGAGTATGCTGCATGTAAAATACTAAACTATCCTTTATTTAGAATTAGGGGAGGAACCAGCTAAAAATAGATTGACGGGAGGAACTGCCCAAGCACCGTAAAAAATCTCATAAATGAAACCTGTTTTTATCAGGTCTGGCGACATCGCACACTGACAATCGCTCCAAATGCTGATTGAGGCACGCGCACGCCAACGCCTGCTTCCACGGCGCCTACGCACCGCTGCACCCACATGCTACTGCAGTGTCCAGTGTCCACACGCGTCCACATGCGCCTGATACTGCTGCTGGCTGCTGCGCCGCTGCACCCGCACACGCCACTCAATCGAGCACAGTGCGGGTCTGCGGGAGCGCTGCCACGAGGCGGGTTCAGCTCGAGGCGTGAGGACGTGGCCGCGTGATGCTGAAACGGACAAACCGTCGTGGGCCTGGGCCGCGCGGTATGTTCCGTCCGTCCGCCGGACGTCTGTACCAGACGATTACCCTATACTCTCGTTGGAGTACAAAATAATAAATACGGTTGCTTTCAAAAAAAAAAAAAAAAAAAAGTGACTGGGACCTGTTGCTTTCAAAAAATGACTGGGACCTGTTTGGTTACATTTTTTTGTTTGTTAGGACTTAAAAAAGGGTCATTTTTAGCCCCTAGTAAACCAACCAATAGGCGTTGTCATGACCCACAATGGAGGGGGCACCCGCCGCCGCTTGGGGCCCAAGGCCCAAAAGCGCCGCTGGTGGCCGGGCGCCGCCCCCGCCCACCGTGATCGCATCATCATCTTCACATTAAGTAATGATTATTTACGAATAAAATAGAAATAAAATAGGAAATCCAATCGAGATTTCTTTAGATGCAAGTCTTCCCGACTATAAATACGAGGAACTTGTAATCAGTTGAATCAAGAAAAAAATAATTAAAGGGTAACTCCCAACAGCTCTTGTCTCTCGTGGGCTCTCTCTCCCCTACCTAGTTGCGCGGCGCGCCGCCCATTCCCCACGCCGCCGCCCACGCCGCCGCCACCGTGCCGGCGCAGCGCCACCCCCACGCGCCTCCTCCACCAAGCAACGTCGCCCCTCCCTTCCTCTCTCTCTCTACTACCTCGCCATCGTCATCAATCTACGCCACCTCGCCGCCAATCGTAGTCATCACCACCGCCTACGCCACCTCATCACCCGACGATCAAGATCCGGTGTCAATTCCGCCCAATCTAGCCGAATCCGGCCAGTGTAGTATCCGAGACCAGGGACGATTCCCACCACCGACGGCTTCCGACCACCAACAACACCAAGATCCGATGGCCAACCACAAGTACGCCGAGCCGCAGATGGAAATTCGCGAGCTTGCCGATTCCATGAAGGAAATCCGGCCACCTTCACCGCCCTCTTGGAGAAGCTCGATGATCAGCCCGCCCGACGACGCATACAACGACGACACGACCACGGGCGCCGCCAACATCGCCGCCGCCATGCCATGCCCGCTTCCGACATCAACAAAGATCATCGACAACTACATCACGACCATGGAGGCAAAAGCCATGGAGGAAAATTCAGCCCCATTATCGATAACAATGGCACGAGATAAGTTTTCCGGTCACTACCAACATCATCTTTGACATTGGGAACACTTGGAGTGCCAACAAGGACGACTCAACGACGTCGCTTGACGTCAGCGCTAACATCGCCAATCTCAACCCCGACGTCCACGACATCCTGGACAACAACGGCGACATGAACAACAACGCCAACAACTTCGCCGACCAGACATTACACGCTCCACGTCACCGTGCAAGTCAATCCCATTCAACAAGGAGCTTCTACCTCTATCACCCATGCTACAACGATGTCGCCGGCGTCGTCAACCAAGACGCCTTCGACCCGGCATCATCGACGAGAACAACGACACACCCCCGAAAGCCAACGACATCCCCGACATCGCCATTAACGCCGCTAGCCACAACGCTTGTGGCATTTACGACATCGACAATGACGAGGGCGCTACCATGGGCGCCATGAACGCAACGACGTCCTCAAGGACGCCAACACCAATGACATTCCTCCTGACGTCAACTACGTCTTCGCCATGCCTACCATCGACAACAACTACAAGGGCATGAACCACGACGACCCCCTCGCGGCCAACCTCGACACTGGCAACCACGACGTTCTCCGCATGGGCGCCACGGCCGATATCTGAACACCGACGCCCCCCGTGCGCCACTAAGGAGATTTTTATCGTTCACTGCGCCGACCTTTGACGACGACAATCCGCTACACCCGCTGGACATCCCGCCGACATCAACAATGGTCGAAACACCATCAATCAAGCCTGCAGATCCGGTAAAAGGCGACACCATCGCACCACGCCAAAAAAGATCGTGTACACTCGCCGCCAAACCGATGAGAACAACACCCCTCTTTCTTTGGCTCCTCTGCTTCACCAAGATGACACTTCGGGAGAATGGAGACAACATACCATGGTGCCCCCACTCGCGCGGTTTTGGGACGCCCTTCAACGGCGACACCAACCACCATCGCGACGTCGACTCACGCGACTTTAGCAAAGGCGAGGGATGACTCGAGCAATACCGGTTGGCTCCCATGTTCCTCAACGACATCTACGTCGATGCGACTCGCCAACAAGCCGTGGGCTGCAATACACCGGAGGCACCCTACACGGAGAAAACGGCGATCCACCTCGCCCAAGAGTTCGACGCTTCCATCTTCAAAAAGCCTCGACTTGTGAGCTTCACCGACGACGACAAGAGGTACATACCACCCACATCAACCTGCTACCTCGACGGTTTTCGTCACTACCCCGAGGCTCCATCCTTCATCACCGGGCAACCCGAATTGGCAACAACCTACTTCAGCATCGCTGGAACCATCAAGCTCCAACCGGGAGCAATAGCTTGGACGCCAAAGAATGGAGATCGTCTTCTTCGGCAAACATCGCTCCTACGTCCACGGCCTTATCAAAGGTACTACGGGTGTTCTGCGCCCGACAAAGGTCGGCGTCTACATCTTCGCCCGGCACATCAACAACGGCAACAGTCGCGAAACGACAAATAGCGAGGGGCGTCGGCGAAAAAGGGGGACAAATGTCATGACCCACAATGGAGGGGGCACCGGTCGCCACTTGGGGCCCAAGGCCCAAGCCCGCCGGTGGCCGGCGCCGCCGCCGCCCACCGTGATCGCGTCATCCGCTTCGCCATTAAGTAATGATTATTTAAGAAATAAAATAGGAATAAAATAGGAAATCCAATCGGGTATTTCTTTAGATGCAAGTCTTTCCCCTGACTATAAATACGAGGGACTTGTAATCAGTTGAATCAAGAAGAAAATAATTAAAGGGGTAACTCCCAACAGCTCTTGTCTCTTAGGCTCTCTCCCCCCTACCTAGTTGCGCGCCGCGCTGCCCTTCCCCACGCCGCCGCCGCCGCCGCCACCCGCCACCGGCGCGGGCAAATGCCGCCGCCCACGCCGCCTCCTCCACCAAGCAAATCGCCCCTCCCTTCCTCTCTCTCTCTCTACTACCTCGCCATCGCCATCAATCTACGCCACCTCGCCGCTAATCGTAGTCATCACCACCGCCCTCGCCACCTCATCACTGACGATCAAGAATCGGGTGTCAATTCCGCCCAATCTAGCCGAATCGACAAGCGTCTTTTAAAGACAAGTGGCTATTGAGAGACTTAAGGCTGTTTAGATGGTTAAAACTTTTAGTCACATCACTAAAACTTTAGTCACCTTTCTTTGGATAGAGAGATTAAAACGAGACCAAAGAAGAGAGAGGAGATGGAGGGAGGAGAGAGATAGAGCCAAGAACGTGGTCCAAGAAAAACGAAAGAACAATTAGTCACCATAAATTGGGATACCCTTACTTTTACACTTTAGTCACCTCCCGACTTTTTAGTCACCCCCTGTTTTGAAGTTTAGGTGATTAAAAGTGACTGAAATAGGGGTAACTAATTTTAATCACCCTAATCTAAACACCCTCTAAAATATAGAAGCTTCACCCTTTTAGGGACCTTTTACATGGGACTAAAAAAATATGACTTATTAAACAAACAGGGCCTGATACATAGGAAATGTGTATAACAACAATCGGTATCAACAGTTCACGTTGAAAGTTACTTTACAGCAACACACATGACTAATGTATACAAGAAGTGCCTCAATTATTTGAATCATCATGTCTCGTTAGCTTATAGCCTAGCATTAGTTAATTAAGAAACTATTATGCCAGATGTGTTGAAAAGATAGGTTAAGTGCTTCAATTATTTGATTCATTTTTTTTTTTTTTTGGGTGATCGCGTGGTCGGCGGTTAGCACTAGACAACAAGTCAAACAACACACAGGCCGGGAGCAAACCACGAGGCCGGCTGCAGGCAAAGTCTGCGGAGCGAGTGATTGACTCCTCGTCTTTCCACCATTCTGTTGAGAGGAGCTCCGGCGATGACATCGACCGGGGACAGGAGGAAGACGGCGTGTGTCACCGGAGGAAGCGGCTACATCGCGTCGGCGCTCATCAAGATGCTGCTGGAGAAGGGCTACGTCGTGAAGACGACGGTCAGGAACCCCGGTTCGGTTTCAGTCCCCTTTTCTACTAAGTTTTTCTCGTTCATGCTTGTCCGATCATCAGGTGAAGAAATTCAGCGAAAATTGACGGATAAATCTGGAATACTCGAATTATAATCTTATTAACTACATCTGGAATTCCGATTCAGTATCTCTATTATATCTCTACCAAACGTGGCAAATATGCTGTTGCAAATTGTTCATCATGATTCCAAATCACATCAGACGTGTTTGGCCGTTTTGATTCTGAAACCGCAGATGACATGGCGAAGAACTCCCACCTCAAGGACCTGCAGGCGCTTGGGTCCTGGAGGTCTTCCGCGCCGATCTCGAGGAAGAAGGCAGCTTCGACGACGCCATCGCCGGCTGTGAGTACGCTTTCCTAGTCGCCGCTCCGGTGAACCTCAAGTCAAAGAATCCTGAGGTATATACCGTCTTCTGTGTGGGCTGTGGCACCCAAAAAACACGAAGCAGTGCGATAGTAGCTCAAAGCCTGAAACCAACTCGATCGCGTCATGGCAGAAAGAGCAGATCGAGCCCGCCGTCCGAGGGACTCTGAACGTGCTGAGGTCGTGCGTGAAGGCAGGGACGGTGAAGCGCGTGATCCTGACCTCGTCGGCGTCCTCGATCATCAGGAGGCCGCAGCTGCAAGGCGACGGCCATGTGCTGGACGAGGAGTCCTGGTCCGACGTCGAGTACCTGACCGCCAAAAAAGTTCGGTCTCTGGGTACATACTACATACGCGTGCACCAGCCCACGAACATGTTCAGTTCTGCGCCGCCCTTCCATTGCTCTGACGAAACGCGTTGTCTGTATCGCAGGCGTACCCGGTGTCCAAGGTGTTCCTGGAGAAGGCGGCGAACAGGTTCGCGGAGGAGCACGGCGTCAGCCTCGTGACCGTCTGCCCTGTCGTCACCGTGGGCGCGGCGCCGGCACCGAGCGCACGCACCAGCGTCCCCAACTGCCTCTCCCTTCTATCAGGTGAGCGGCGGTGAGGTCGAGACCGAAGGCCGGCCTTCCTTGTCGTTAGTTCTTATGCGTTGTTTTCATGCCACGCGCGTCGGCTTCGATCGCGTGATTGTTTCAGGCGACGAGGGAGAGTTCGCCGTGCTGAGAGCGATTGAGATGGGGTCAGGCACGGTGGCGTTGGTCCACGTCGACGACGTCTGCCGCGCCGAGGTGTTCCTCGCCGAGCAGGAGGCGGCCACGGGGAGGTACCTCTGCTGCGCCCTCAACACGACCATCCTCCAGCTCGCACGCTTCCTGTCTGAGAAGTACCCGCAGTACACTGTGAAGACGAATCTACTGTAAGAATCGGCTTCCACTCAGCTCTGAACTCTTGACACACTGTGATGACTAGCGATTTACTATGTGCTTCCACATTACCTGCAGCTCCGGCGCAGGCAATCTGCTCGAGAAGCCGAGAGTACACGTGTCGTCTGGGAAACTGGTGAAGGAAGGGTTCGACTATAAGTACAAGGTGCTGGATGGGATGTATGATGACATGATCGACTACGGCAAGGCCTTGGGAATCCTGCCGTACTGATGTTACTCCTCTGCTTTGTACTGTATGCAAGATCACAATTCAAAATTCCAAACCAAAGAGTTTTCAACGCAAGATAAATAAAATACTGGGAGTTCTTGAGGTGGGTGTTTGAGCAACAAGTTACGTAAATTATATATACTCGCACGTGTGTGTGTCAGATACCTACTCCCTTGTCCAGGGCCGGCCCTGTGATTTTGGGGGCCCAGGGCAAGATCAAAAAATGAGACCCCTTATATACATTTGTAATCACTTCTATTGTTTTGGATGCTAAGCAGTTAGCTAGCATGCATTACCAAAAAAATCACACATACTGGTTATCATCTTATTTTTTTTAACAAAACATTCCAAATTATTATCTATGGTAACTTTGTAGGCCTTGCCATCGGGGTTGGTAGTCACGCTTGCTCATACAGCAGTACTATGATGCACATGCTTGCTCATACAGCAGTACTATGATGCACACGCTTGCTCATACAGCAGTACTATGATGAGCCGCATGCAAGTATACTTCAGCTAAGCCACTCACACACGTTTCCCAAAATAAACATAGTATACTTCTATACACCGTATACAGCGTTGGAGCTTTGGCTACTACTCCTACACAGCGCTGAGCTTGGCTCACAGTGGCGTCCCCTTTTACGTGTATGTTGTCACCGACGAAGAGTGTATACATATACCGGCGTCCTACATACAGGGGCACTGGGGGCCCTGATGGCTTGGGGGGCCCAGGGCGGCCGCCCCGTTCACCCGCCCCCAGGACCAGCCCTGCCTCGTCCCATAGGGAGAGTCGTCCAAGCATTTGAACGATGTCCTAGAAAGAACGTCGTTTTAGACTTGCACCTACACAGATTTCCTTCACTCTGCCCTCTCTACTCGGCTGCTCCCTCACGTTGTCTTTTTTTCCACCACCTCCTTTGCTTTCTCCTCCACGGGCGCCTCTCCTCATCTTCTTCTCCAACGACGAGAATGGTGGGCCGGTGATCCTCCCATTTGGGAGAGGCTCGTGCGCTGGCGACGAGCGCTCCCCAAATGTCCATGGGCGGGGCTGATGGGGTGGGCTCCTCGTGTTCCATGGGCTATGGGGTGGACGTGGCTCTCTGGTCGACGACCATGAGGTCACCGGTGCTCTCCTCCTCTGTTTTTCTCACGCCGCAGGAGAGGAGGCTTGTGAGGATCGACGTGGCCACGTAACGCAGAAGAATCTCATGAGGGTGGGCCTGGCTGTGCTCGCACAAAGCGTTTACCACGAGGGAGAGGAGGTGCCCTCGGCTCAGGCGGTGTGGCTCGCGGCGGAGAGGAGGGGCGCTGGCCATGCGGTTTGGATCTCAAGAAGGCGAGAGAGAGAGAGAGAGGGGGAGCCATGCGGTGGAACAGAGAGTAAGAGCATCTCCCGCAGGCTATCCAAGGAGACTACTTATCTCAAATTTAAGTAGTCTGGGGCAGGGAAACATAGGTCCAACAAGCTACCTACTTGGCCCAACAAATTTGTTGGTTGCCTCAATCCTCTCCTCTACCTATTCTGTTGGGCCAACAATTCGCGCCGCCTAAAATTTCTCTCCCACGCCTCTCTCTCTCCCCCGCGTCTCGCCCGCCTCCTCCTATCCCCGCTTCGCCAATGCTTCTCGGCGTTGCCCCCCTTCGCCACATGGCCTCGCCTCAGATCGGCCCCTCCCAGGGTACGCTCCACATGTCATTGGCTGTAAAATGAATTTAGGTGCCACAATTTATGTAGTACTCCTAGAGTTGGAAGAAAAATGTTGGTAGTATAAAATAGGTGGTACCTAAATAGACATTTAGGTAGTGTCTTTTAGGCACCGCTGGTGGAGATGCTTTGTAATGATTACACTATAGGGGCTCCTTCGTCCATGTGCCCACCGCTAGAATGCCACTTTTATTGGGACAGAGGAAATATGTGTTTGAGCAATGGGTGTGTCTAGACTGAGTTTGTCATTGGATGGTTTCATTAATCATGTATACAAACAAGTTATATTGTAGTTTAAATTAATGGATTGGTCTATACTCCCTCTATCCTATTAAAAGTGTCATTGTGGACTGCGTGCCATCTTGTTTGACTACTCGTCTTATTTAAAAAATTTATATAAATATTATTTATTTTGTTATGACTTATACTTTTGGTAGCCAAGAATAAAAATGACACTTTCAATGGGACGGAGGAAGTATGCTAAGGATGAGATCGAGGGGTGATAGGCCCAACTGTTATAGGTGAAAAGCCTCATTAAGAGGATTGGCCCATATATGAGGCCCAGTAGTGTTTGTAAACACTTAGATATAAGGGAGAACTAAAGGCAAGTTACAAGTGGATTTCGTAGCGTTGAACGAATGTGTAGCTGCGGTGAAGAAGTCAGGCTTGTCTCCCGGTGGAATGAGTCGACATAAGTGAGTCGACAAGGTGAGCACGCCTATGCCGTCCACGACTTCAGGTACGCCGTCCATGTCTTGAGGCACACCAACCACATCCCGAGGGTACACCGTTTCCCAATGCTTCGCAATGCTCGGGGCTTCAATACTGTACATGCATTTTCCAGTTCGCCGTGTTGCCGCGATGCAAGGAAAACTGATATGACACTTCAAGGTTGTCGTATTCCCACTTTGGCGAACAGGCCTGACCATCCTGAAATGGAGCATGAGGCGACCTCACCTGTCGTGGCATTTATGTCGCTCCTGCTCGAGGCGTGCTTGCCTAGCTAGCCCTGGCAGGAATCCAGCCTCCTAGATGGGCATGCACTAGCGCCTCACCCGAGCGTGTTTCTAGCCCCGAATGGCGGACCACGTTAAAGGGAACTACCACAGAGGGTCGCCTGTTTCACCTGAGGCTCGAGCCTTCACGGCTCTCCTCGGGACGTCTTAGACTGACCTTCTTCAGGATCTCTCTGTATGTGGACCCCCGCATTCCGGTTTAGATGGGCCGAACTAATTATCTGTATGTGGATGCTTAAGGTTTAGTCCCGGCCCGTTTAGACCCTGATTTTATATCTCTGACAAGTAGATTTAACGATCTTTCTAAAATATTAATTATGTAATATAAATATTAATATTTTCTAGTATATATATATGATTAAAGTTGGGTATAACTTGAAAGAGGCCGAAGTGAGTAATCCGTCCATTTCAAGTTGTAAGTCAATCCAAGAATCTTGTAGTGTGAAAGCATATCGGGTTTGACTAAAATTATGGAAAGAATTGTAAATATTTAATACATCAAATTGAGTGATTAGTCCCAAAATAATGGATTATCTCCCAGAATAAATGACGTTATAGCCTGCCATCAAATGAAATTTCGATGTCATCCACCGGCCAAAGATTAATAAAAACGGAAAGAGAGTCTACCCACCGTGTTCAGTGGAGTACTAGTGTGGAGAGTTGAATAAAAAACTATTTCCTAGCTGGAGCACTGCTCTGAGCTTCATCAGCAAACATCGCATTGATTCACTTGGGTGTTTACGTATTTTCGTTGCCACCTTGATATCGGGAACAAATTCTAGAACGTCTTTTAATATGGGACAGAGAGAGTATACTCTTGATGTGTTGACACAGAGACAAAAAGTGCCTCAATTATTTTGAATTGTTTGTTATCATTAGCGTGAAATGAGTTGCAACCTCAGTAGTACTAGAGGTTAGTAAACAATGATCAGCTAGTGTCAATGACTTGGTCCTCGTTTGCCACTTGGCAACAACAGACTGCAAGCAACCACGAGGCCGGCAGGACCACTACTGCGCCATTTTACCTACGATCTTGTCTGTTCCTTGCTGATTAAAACTCGGCGGAGCGAGCGATTGAATCCTTGTCTTCCAATCTGTCTCGAGGAGCTCCGGCGACGATGTCGACCGGCGACAAGAAGAAGACGGCGTGTGTCACCGGAGGAAGCGGCTACATCGCCTCGGCGCTCATCAAGATGCTGCTGGAGAAGGGCTACGCCGTGAAGACGACGGTCAGGAACCCCGGTTCGGCTTCAGTCCCCTCCCTTTCCAACTAAGTTTTTGTCGTTCCTGTTTGTCTGATCATCGATCAGGTGCCATATTTCGTTGTTGTCCCTAAAATTGACGGATGAATCTGGAATATTGGAGTGCTAGTGTCTTACCTACATCTACATCTGGAGTTCGAATCTTGTACCAAACGTGCTTGGTCGTTTTGATTCTGAAAATGCAGATGACATGGCCAAGAATTCCCACCTCAAGGACCTGCAGGCGCTCGGCACCCTGGAGGTCTTCCGCGCCGACCTCGAGGAAGAAGGCAGCTTCGACGACGCCGTCGCCGGCTGTGACTACGCTTTCCTAGTTGCCGCTCCGATCAACCTCATGTCAAAGAATCCTGAGGTACCGTATTTACGTGTGGGCTGTGGCACCCAAAATAAAAAGGCAAAAATGAAAAGAAAGCTGATCCAACGTCGTCGATCGCGTCATGGCAGAAAGAAGTGATCGAGCCCGCCGTCCAAGGGACTCTGAACGTGATGAGGTCGTGCGTGAAGGCAGGAACGGTGAAGCGCGTGATCCTGACCTCGTCGATGTCCTCGGTCGTCGCGAGGCCGCAGCTGCAAGGCGATGGCCATGTGCTGGACGAGGAGTCCTGGTCCGACGTCGAGTTCCTCACCGCCACCAAGCTCGGTCTCTGGGTACATACACGTGCACCCGCCGGCCCAAGCACACGTTCAGTTCTGCGCCGCCCTTCCATGCTCTGAAACGACTGTATCGCAGGCGTACCCGGTGTCCAAGGTGCTCCTGGAGAAGGCGGCGAGCAGGTTCGCCGAGGAGCACGGCGTCAGCCTCGTCACCGTCTGCCCCGTCATCGTCGTTGGCGCGGCGCCGGCAGCGAGCACGCGCACCAGCGTCCCCAACTGCCTGTCCCTTCTATCCGGTGAGGCCGAGATCGCGGTCCAAGGCCGGCCGGTGGCCTTTGTTCGTCACTTGCCGCGTCGGCTTCTCAGCTTGGCGTGATTATTGTTATTTTCAGGCGACGAGGCACAGTTCGGCGTGCTGAGAGCCATGGAGAAAGCGGCCGGCTCGGTGGCGTTGGTCCACGTCGACGACCTCTGCCGCGCCGAGGTGTTCCTCGCCGAGCAGGAGGCGGCCGCGGGGAGGTACATTTGCTGCGCTCTCAACACGACCGTCCGCGAGCTGGCACGTTTCCTGTCTGAAAAGTACCCGCAGTACACTGACGACTAATCTGCTGTAAGAATCGGCTTCAGCTCAGCTCTGAACTCTTGATACACTTGCCTTGCACTGTCCAAGGAACCAACAAAAGATTACTGAATTACTATGTGCTTCCACTTTACCTGCAGCTCCGGCGCCGGCGATCTGCTCGAGAAGCCGAGACTACAGGTGTCGTCCGGGAAACTGGTGAAGGAAGGGTTCGACTACAAGTACAAGATGCTGGATGGGATGTATGATGACATGATCGACTACGGCAAGGCCCTGGGAATCCTGCCCTACTGATGTTACTCCTCTGCTTTGTATGCAAGATCGCAATTCAAAATTCCAAACCAAGATAAATAAAAGAGTGGCACATAGCTCGCTGTTTTTTTTTTTTTTTTTGAAAGGCGGTAAAAAAACTTTTGCCGGATTTTTACTAGACGTGAAAGAAAAAGCAAAAGAGAGGATCTACAACATTACAACCTTGGCGACTGCTGCTGGTAACAGAGAAAAGTAAAACCACTCCATACATCAACGGGGTTCCAAGTCAGACACAGACCCTCGTTAATCGACGGCTCCGGCTCCGCCCTCCGCCCCTCGCCTGAGCTCAGGAAGAAGGCCGGTTCTGTGGGGATGGGCAGCGTGATGGAGCGGCTGTTGAGCATGATGACGACGGACGCCATGCTTGGGCGAAGGCGTGGGTCCTCCTGAACGCAGAGCAGTCCGACGTGGATGCACCTCAACATCTCCTGCGGGCCCGGCCCTTCGGTTGGGCAGCCCTCGAGCAGCTGCGACACGTTCTGACGGCTCCATTGACCCCAAACCTGCTCGTACCACACATGATCAGAATTGATTAATTCTCCATTCACTACTAACTCACTACTAATGCTTCTAGTGCACTTATGTATAACAATATATATTACTACCTGTTTCCAAAAAACAATGTAAATTACTTTATCACGCTGTTGATTTAGAATTTTCAAATCATCTTAGATGTTGACATGGTTTATACCAAAGTGGCAGTGCTCAATGTCACCTACAACCTCATAGTTAAGAAGTTTTTTAATAGTTCATAGTCCAAATTTTTTATTTTTTTTGAATTTTTAAAAGTATCTGATCTTAATATTCATTTTTAGGAGTTTTAAAAAATCGGGTAAGGCCATATACCAAAATTATAGTGCTTACGAGATCTAGATATGTAGTCAAAATTGTTTTTATTTAATATCGTGTTCTAATTTGAAGGTTACAACTTACGAAGTTTATGAGATTTTCGCTTGGTCGCCGGCCGGTGACAATCTCCAGGACCAGTACACCGTAGCTAAAAACGTCAGACTTGGTGGAGAAGGCTCCGTGCACGGCGTACTCTGGCGCCATGTATCCACTGCATCTCGAAGACATGGCAAGTTAGTAGGTACAGTACAAACCTACATCCTTGCTATTGGTAAATTACAAGTGTAGCGCTGTTATAGAAGAATTTGGAGACCCAACTTACTATGTGCCAGCTATCCGGCTTGTGTTTGCCACGCTCAAGTCGATGTCATACAGCTTCGCCAAGCCGAAGTCTGAGATCTTAGGATTCATGTCCGCATCAAGCAAGATGTTACCTGGCTTGAGATCACGGTGGATGATCGTTAGCCTCGAGTCCTCGTGAAGATAGAGGAGCCCTCGGCCAATTCCCTCGATGATCTTGTACCTCTGCCCCCAGCTTAGCTCCTGCTGCCTTGTAGGATCTGGAAGCTCACTCATCAATAAACAAAAGGACCGAGTGGCCTGACATGATCTTTCGAAAAAATAAGATTATGGTCAAGCAAGCACCGAAAAGGATCTTGTCGAGGCTCTTGTTGACGAGGAACTCATAGACAAGAAGCTTCTCGTCTTCCTCAATGCAGCAGCCCAGCAGCCGCACCAAGTTCTTGTGCTGGAGCTTTGCAACCAGGACAACCTCGTTCTTCATCTCCACATGCCCTTGTTGCGAAGTACTTGAGAGTCTCTTCACTGCAATCACCTCCTCATTTGGTAGGGTACCCTGAACAACAGTGAGATATATGAGATCGCATCAGACATTTTGTGTGCTTATGAGAAAGACCATATACACTAATTTTCTGTCGGGCTCCAGGATTGAAGTTTACTTTGTAGACTGGCCCAAACCCTCCTTCCCCGAGCCTATTTTCTTCTGAAAAATTGTCAGTTGCAGCTCGCAGAGTACTCAGATCGTACGTGAGAGGCTCTGAACTTCTCATCTCGTCTTCTTCTTCAGCCCCATGTACTATTGATAAGAGAAAACAGATGAGCGAAGCCTGAAAGTTGCATCACAATGTCCTCTTCTGACAGCTAACAATGTTTCAGTAACTTACCGTCTCTTACGATCTGCACATGCTCGTATGGTTTTCTGTTCTTCTTACAGATATAGGCAGCAACAAACAGCAGAAGGAGCATCGTGACAGCAGCAAGAATTGAGACAATAATAAGAGCTGTCTTCACTGTGCTATTAATTCCTGCACCAACGAAGCTGAATCAGAACAGAAGTTGTATCTTCAACCTTCACCAAGAATCACTCATCTTTTGAACAAATCAGCTGAAACCATCATGCTTTAACTGCATTTTTAAGAAACTAGTTGACAACTATATAGGGAAAGACATAGAACATTATTTGGATCTGGATGGAAGGCCTTTCTTGTTCTTGGTTGGATATCCAAATTACACTTTCCTGTACAATGGAAGGAATTGTATAGTACAGGACAATTTTGTGGGTCTCTAATACTATTTTCGTGATTTGGCGGTTAATGTCATCATAATAACTAATACTATACTCTTTGAACAAATTGAGAGTAAGGATCTGTTTGGATGCAATAGCTAATTTCTAGTTAGTTTAAATTACTCCTACTGTATCCAAACATGAACACTCACTTTTTTGCTAAGTTTTTAACTAGTTGTTAGTTAGCTAGCTAGTCAACCTCATCTAATTTAAACTAATTTTTAGCCCAATTCGTAACTAGCCTTAACTAAATTAAGCTGGCCCTAAGTTAGTTTATTTCTCTCTCTACTACACAATAAATGAGGACAGGGTTTATCGAATAAGCCTTTGTGATGGGTTCTTAACGAGGTAAGACAAAATAATATGTGAGAAGGCTATTGACTAGTACTCCTTCCGTCCCTAACTCTATAGAAAAGATTAACAATATCCATGGCATAACATGAACACACTACAAAAATATATTCTATGGTATATCTAATGATGCTAATTTGATACCGTAGTTCTTGATAGTTTCCTAAAAAATACAGTGAAAGTTAAATAGTTTGACTTCAGACAACTCCATGAATCTATTTATTCACAGACAGAGGGAGCACTATTTAGCTCGGTGTTCCAATGATGTCTGATGTTGCTCAAAATTCTAGAAATGACTTTTTTCATTGGTCTTTCTAGGAGACCATGAAAATAATAGTACCTTTACCGAGTTAATGCTAGATACTTAAGTGACCTTAAATATAAGATATCAAAGCGATTTTTAGACAAATTAAGATGCTTGGCAAAAGACTACCTTGCCCTTCACTACTTGGAATGGAAGAAGTACTTTTGTTGATATTTTCTTTAGCTAATGGCTGGTTGTTTTGGATGATGCTAAATTTGAAAAGAAAATCCTGCCAAACAGATAGAGGAGATAGGGCGTTGAGAACCTATAATACCTTATATTTTGTATAAATAATTTTTTGAACTCTTGGCCCCTTATATTTTAGGATGGATGGAGTAATTGGTGACTTTATTTCAATGTAAATACTTGTGTCTTATTATTCTCGTCATCGAACTCAAGTTTAATTCCTTTCAATCTTAGTACATGCCAAATGTTAAATATTTTTGACTTATTCCGATATGCTAGATGAAAGTGTACCAATGGATGGATCGGAGTAATTGGTTAGGATAGAAGGTGTAATTGTTCATTCAACCATCCATGTTTGAACTTTGAACCGTGCATCTTCATCTCAAATATTCTGGATTTAGTTTGGCTTGTTGGTCCATTGTACTACCTCCGTTTCATTTTATAAGACGTTTTAGATTAACATTAGGTACATCATTTAGTGACCGAACCAGCACAGGATTGTGGCCAAGTGCATGAAACATGGAGTGGATCTAGACATGCAAATAATGTGCTAGAACGTCTTATAAAGTGGGACAGAGGGTAGTACTTACCAGTGTTTCGCGAGCCGGAAAGGTCGCCGCCGTTGACTGGCCCACCTGGTGGCGCCGGCGCTGGTAACATGGCCGCCTGGGCGGCCAGGGCGTCGTAGAACTGGTAAATCTCAAACCGGACCCGGCACATGGACGAGAAGATCCGGGCGCCTTCCCTGTGGTTACAGCACTTGGGGATCTGCTTGAGGGTAATTTCGAAGCAATTTCTGCAGTTATCCGCGCTTGTGTTCCGCCAGCACTGGGCCAAGCCATAGAGTGTCAGTAAGCTTGTGTGCTGGACCGCGCCGGCCGCGAATCTGCGCGGGGAGTCGGTAGCATTCCTTGTGAGGTTGCTCATCAGATCGCCGACCAGCGTCATGAACCGTTCTGGCTGTTCCGTCACGCTGTCGGGGTTGACCATCTCGAAGATCGGGTCGGACATGTAGCCCGTGTAGGGCTCCCCGAAGAAGCTCGCGTTGGAGTAGCGCAGCAGGCAGCCTTCATAGATGAGCATGGCATTCTTCTGGCCCGGGCACGCGATGGTGCTGGCCATTATAATCTCATGCGCCGAGTCGTTGAGGCAAGAGCGGCATTCCGACGCGCCAACGTCGCCGCGGCACTGCGCGAGACCGTACGCCTTGTCCGGCGCGGCGGTACCGGCGGTGTTCTCGGCGAACCCAGAGGACGCGGCCGCGGCGTCCGGGAGGGAGGAGAGTATCGCGTCGAGGTTGGCCTGGAACGCGCTGCCGCGCGTGTAGTTCATGTTGTGCGAGCACTGGGTGGGGATGTAATACGTGAGGTTGTCGGCGTTAGCTGTTGCGGTGAGGCAGAGACACCACCAGCCGAGAACGAGCGGAAGAAGGCTGGGCATGGGCATGGCTACCGGCCTGAGCAAGGTTGCTGGTGACACCGATTTTGGTACTACCTAACAATTGCTAATGCTTCTGCACTTCAGTGCTCATGCACCGTGCTGTGCTTCTATGGTCGTCTTTATAGCACCAGCAATCCTGCAATGGTTGACCAGGGTCTTCTCTTAAAAATGCAGCTGAATGGTGATTTGGTCGTTGCCTCGTTGCTGCGTGTAATTCGGAGCAAACAGGATAACTTATAGCAATGACTACAACAGAGAAGCTCACAAGCATGTGCAGGTTGCAAGCACCGGTAAGTGTTGAATAAACCATATCATTATTATGAAACAAAAAAGTTGGCGTCTCTCTCTCTTTTAGGAACCCAGCTAAGGAAGCTACAGGATATCTTGAATCGCCACAACATTAATGATGATTGTGATAGAGCGAGATAGGAGCAGGAAAAATCTTAGAACTTAAGAAGGCTACAGGATATCTTGAATCTGTCAAGTCTACTTACAAGCAGTTGTGTCGACATGAGTATCGTAGCCTCTGAAAGTCATTGTGTAGACATCAGTATATGGCGATTCCAAACCCCGGAACATATAATCAGTGGCTGTGTGCATGGATTTTTTTTTTTTTTTAGAATTACAGTACAACGCAGACACTCAACCATACACACACTAACGCCACAACAAGTACCGAGAGAGAAATTTTCAGCCTTCATTGCCTTGTCATGCTAGCAACTATGGAAGGCAAGAAACACGGCAGTTTTCATAGACGAAAGACACGACATCACACAAGTAGAGCATTGCAAAGCAGCTGCTAAGCAATGGTGTTTCAGGTTCCCAAAAAAGAAGAAACACATCGGCAATCAATGGTGTCAAGTATTTGAACCGGCAAGACAAGGATATCACTTATTCACTGTTGTCAACTTGTCATTAATCCATCTCAGTAACATCACCACCGTCTTTTTTTTAGAGTTCAAGGGTTAAAACAGCCCCGGCCTTTCAATTAAGAATCAAAAAAGACCAGCAGGCTTACAGGAAAGTGATAAAGAAATTAGGTTCCTTGGATCTCCATTGGATGGTTGCGAGATAAAGGATGAAGAGATCTTTCAATCTTTGATATTATGGATAGAAATAGAAACATATAAATATAAATTATTACTTATAATTATCACATATAACTATGTAAGACAGAGAGAAACGTTAGAGCATTATGGGCAGTAGAAAAGACAGTCAGAAAAACAACTTCACTATTCAAATATTAGCACATCTTACTATTACTAATTACTAATTATACTAAAGGTGTTAAGTATGATGACGACGGACAACATGCTTGGCCGAAGGCGTGGGTCCTCCTGGACGCAGAGCAGTCCGACGTGGATGCACCTCAACATCTCCTGCAGACCCGACCCTTCGGTTGGGCAGCCCTCAAGCAGCTGCGACACGTTCTGACGGCTCCATTGACCCCAAACCTGCTCGTGCAACACGTGATCAGAATAGATTAATTCTCCATTCACTACTAATGCTTCTAGTGCACTTATAACAAAATAAATTACTACCTGTTTCCAATAAACAATATAAATTACTTAATAACACTATTGATTTAAAATTTTCAAACCATCTTAGATGTTGACATGGTTTATAATAAAGTGGCAGTGCTCAATGTCATCTACATCCTCATAGTTAAGATTTTTTTTATTTAAAATAGTTCAAAGTCCCAAATGTTCATTTTTTGAGTATCTGATATTAATATTCATTTTTTGGAGTTTTAACAAAAATCGGGTAACAGGCCATATACCAAAATTATAGTGCTTGCGAGATCTAGATATGTACTCGATTTTTTTTTATTTAAGACCGTGTTCTAATTTGAAGGTTACAACTTAAAAAGTTTATGAGATTTTGTACCTCTGCCCCCAGCTTAGCTCCTCCTGCCTTGAAGGATCTGGAAGTTGAGTTCACTCATCAATAAACAAAAGGACCGAGTGGCCTAACATGATCTTTCGAAAAAAAAGATTATGGTAAAGCAAGCACCGAAAAGGATCTTGTCAAGGCTCTTGTTGACGAGGAACTCATACACAAGGATCTTCTCATCTTCCTTGATCCAGCAGCCCAGCAGCCGAAAAAGTTATCAGTTGCAGCTCGCAGAGTACTCAGATCGTATGGACAGGCTCTGAACTTCTCATTTCTTCTTCTTCTTCAGCCCCATGTCCTATTGATAAGAGAAAGCAGATGAGCGAAGCCTGAAGGTTGTCCTCTCCTGACAGCTAACAATGTTTCAGTAACTTACCATCTCTTACAATCTGCACATGCTTGTACGGTTTTCTGTTCTTCTTGCAGATATAAGCAGCATCATGACAGCAGCAAGAATCGAGACAATAATAAGTGTTGTCTTCACTGTGCTATTCATTCCTGCACCAACAAAGCTGAATCAGAACAAAAGTTGTATCGCCAACCTTCACCGAGAATCACTCATCTTTTGAACCCATCAGCTGAAACCATCATACTTTTAACTGCATTTTTAAGAAACTAGTTGACAACTATATATGGAAAGGCATAGAACATTTTCAATCTAGATGGAAGGCCTTTCTTGTTCATTTGGATGGAAGTCAATCGTGCATTAAAATTACACTTTCCTTATTATTAGACATACAATGAAATGAATTGTATATTACAGGAAATTGTTATACTTAACGAATAGGCATGACTCCTTTTTTTTTGCGACGCAATAGGCATTTGGAAACAAATTTTATGGGTTTCTAATAGTATTTTTGTGATTTTATGGTTAACATCATAATGACTAATATGCTCTTTCAACAAATCGAAGTTAGATCAGATGCGGGTATTCTTGACCTCTTTTGGGCATATTTATAGATAGAAGAAAAATCCCTCCAGTTTACGTATGGAGAGTAAGGATCTGTTTGGATGCAAGAGCTAATTGCGTTACTAATTAGCTAAAATTAGTTAAAATTAGCCCTTAGAGTATGTATCTAAACATGAGGACCAACTTTTTTTTGCCAAGTCTTCAACTAGTTGTTAGCCAATTAGGTAGTCAACCTCAGTTAATTTAAATTTATTTTTAGCCCAATTAGTAACTAGCCTTAACTAATTTAAACTGGCCCAAGTCAGTTTAATTCTCACTCCACTACATATTAAATGAGAAGGACAGGGAAGGACAGGGCTTATCGAACAAGCAGCCTCTGTCATAGGTTATTAATGAGGTAAGACAAAATAATATGCAAGAAGGTCTAGTACTACTATTTAGCTCCAGATGTTCCAATGGTGTCTGAGCTTCCACAAATTCTAGAAATGACCTTTTTTTTTTTCGACCTTTCGATGAGGCCATGAAAATAATACTAGTACCTTAACCGAGTTTTTGTTTACAACAGTACCTTAACCGAGTTAATGCTAGACTTCGACCGCTTGGCTAAGTGATTTATTTGAATCGCCAAACACAAAAGAGCAAGGTGAAATGGCAATTGGACAGGGTGATGCATAAAAGGGCTCTCTTGCCACGAGCTTGCGCTTATCAAACTGTAGGAGCAGCACATGAATCTTTGGGGGTAAAAAGAGTCGCCGTCTCGCTGATCCGGACTCGCCGGTGCGCACCCCACTCAGGCAGCGCGCGTCGTCGGTTCCACATGGACGGTGCTATCAACCTCATTGAGTCAATGCCGCAACATGTACTGGTAATTGCCCTTGGGATCTGTTTCCTTGGCCCAGTTTCATCTATTGTTTCCACCCATGAAATACCCATTCCAATATTTATTTTTTTGACTATCACTCTTGTCACTACAGTGGTCTTAGCTCAGTGTGGTCAACATCTTGCAGATTAAAGTTTTGTGCGATGTAAACCACAATGATGTGAGGCAGCTCCTCCTAGTGTCAAATACAGTCAACAAATTAGCAGTAAGTATAATTAGTTGACTGTATTTGACACCCCAAGGAGCCGTCAGATCACTATGGTCTATCTTGCACAAGTACCCATTCCAAGTTTTTTTTTTCTTTGACTATCACTCTTGTTATTGCAGTCGTCTTATCTCGGTCTGATCACATATTGGAGATTAAAATTTTTGTGCAATGTAAACCACAATGATCTGAGGCAGCTCCTCCTAGTGTCAAATACAGTCAACGAATTAGCAGTAAGTATAATTCGTTGACTGTATTTGATTTATCTTAACTAAATTTTAATCTGCAAGATGTTGACAAGACTGAGATAAGGAGCACATACAGAAGAGAACCCAATGTGAATTCAAGCGTAGTACACTGGACAACTGGAGTGACAAGAGTGTTGGTCAGATTTTTTTTTGGAATGGGTAGTTTGATGGGTGGAAAGAATAGATGGAACTGGTCCAGGAAACAGAACCCAAGGGCAATTACTAGTATATTTTAGTCTGCAAGATGTTGACCATGTGGAACCGGACTCTGCGCGGGTGCGCACGGCGAGTCCATAGTCAGCGAGACGGCTTACTGCAAAAGATTCTTGTGTTGCTCGTTGGTCCTGCAGTTTGAGAAGCGCAAGAATAAAAACTTGGCGGGACGCGCAGCGGGCGGCCGGCGGCGAGGCCACGCGGGCATGGGAGAGCGGGAGAGGGAGCAGGAAGGGGTACCGGCGGTCCCTTACCTCGTTGTGAAGCTCGTGGCGATGCTCTTGTCGACGGGGGCGCAGCCACGGCGGAGATCGACGGCGGCGCACCCGGAGCTCGGCGGCGTGGCTGTGGCGGCGGCATAAGCTAGGGCTCGGGTGGCGGCTGCGGCACCGGATGAAGCGCACAGGGGTTGGCCCTTTATAGGCGGCGGCCATCCTCAGGCTGCGCGCATGGGCGAGATCGGGCGGCGGCGCGTCCTCCTGAGCGATTCGGAGCAAGGGGACGACGCCTGCTTTCGCTGACGGATGGAGCCTGGGCGTCAACCGCTCGGCGCGGTCTGACGGGCGGGGCCAGTGTGGCAGCGGCTGAGGGGCGGGGACGCGGGCCGCTGCGGTGCTGAGATGGGCAGCTGGGCCAGGGCCCATTGCACGCGCGCCAGTGGGAGGGGAGGCAGGCTGAGGCCGTCTGCGGCTGAGCTGGGCCGCTGTGCGCTAGCCAGGCTCGCTGGCTGCTGTGGCTGCTGGTGGCCGGCTGCTGAAGCTGCAGCCTGGCAAGGGGTTGGCCATGGCCGGCTGTAGCCAGGCCAAGGGAGGCTGGGCAAGGCCTGGGGTGGCCAGGGGTGGCCAGGGGTGCAGGAGGTGGCTAGACACTAGCATGGTGGGGTAGGGGCTTGCCATCGTAACTAGGTTGGCTTGAGTGGCAAGGTTTTGGTCGGTTGATTTGTTTGCAAGCTATAAACATGGCCAAAAACAAGGACGGTTGGGAGGAAAAAGGGATTTTCCTTTTATCAAAAGATTTTAAATCACCTTTGCAAACAAATTTTCAAACCCATGATTTAAATAGCGCTATTTGGCGGCGCTATAGCAGTCTTGAGCAACTCGCTACACAATTGCACATTTTCACGCTATATAGCGCCGCTATCCTTAAATAGCGTTGTAACGTGCTATTCTAGCGCTATTGACACAATGACGAGCCTTTGTGAATTTTATGGTTGTTTACTTAAGCTATGTACTTGACAATCTTTATTTATGTCTACATGGTTGTTTGCTTTGAGGATGAGAACTTTATTATATGGTTATCACTTATCAAATTATGTTGGTTGTAGCATGATTTATCACAATATTGTCACTTGGCATGATTTCCTATATTTTGATACAAATAGCGCGCTATAAGCGCCCAAATAGCGTGAAAAGTATCTTTGGCGCTATCTGTGCATATAGCGCCCGCTATAGCACGGCCATAGCGGCGCATAAGCGTAAAATAACGGCCAGAACATGCTGCCGCTATTTTTGATAGCCCCGCGATAAAAAACATGGTTTCAAACAAAAAATTGGGGAGGCATTTTGGGGTTTTGATTTTGATTCATTTTGGAGATGTGAAAAACATTTAGAGAATTTAAACACTTGACAGAGCTTTTCAAAGCAAGCTTTGATCTCAATTTGAAATGTAGCTTTTGAAGGTTTTATTTTCAAAAAAAAAAAAAGGGCCTAGTCGGGGTTAGATCAAGCTTCTAGAAATTCCTTTTTTTTCACTCGACCACCACAAAGGCAAAACAAAGGCACCAAAGCAACAATCAAACAAGGCACACTATTTTTTCTGTCCAAAAAGGCGCATTACTTTATGAAAAAAAAATTATAGAGCATTTTTCTTATTTTGTATTGACAACATTTGAAATAAACTAGCAGGGAACCCCGTGCTTCGCACGGGGCAGCTATGGTCACACTTGGGGAAAAGGGAATGGTATAATTAGTTGAAGATGGGTTGTTATTGACCCTTTTGCAGGTTAATGTTAATATAGTTTGGACCTGGAAGATATGAGAAAATTTGTTCTCCAAAAGGCAAAGAAGAAACAGAGAGCATGTAAGTATGTATTACAATTTTGTACTGTTTGTTGGCATACATAGTGGGTGAAAAGTAAGGTTTATACATAGGTTCCATGGTAGTCCTAACCAAATCCTACCTTATAAACAGGGAAGCTGTTTAGTAGCATGTGTTGTACTAAAAGGTGTAAAGTAGAGATAGCAGAGAGAATGTGTAATGTAGAGGTAGGAAGCAGGCTATCCATATGAAAGATACCTGCAAAATGGAACAGATTATGTGATCAGCAGCAGCAGTTTTTTATTGAAAGAAGTTGGTTGACGATGTTAATGTTGTGATCCTTTGGTATCGAAAATACTCAGTGTTGTGTACTTTGGAGTGCAGGCTCCTGGAGAATGTAGCAACATCAGAGGATGAGGGAGCAGCAATAGGCGCTTTGAAGGTAGTATAGATGGGTGGTGAAATAAAAAATATCATGAGTTATTGCTGGGAGTAAAAATAATTAAAATTTACAATCTTATATACTAATTTGCATTCTGGATCCTCGAATTTAGAGGCATTTTCTTTGCATAGAAGCATGGAAAATATGATGATAACTTGTGGGGTCAGGAAGATCTAGATAACTGCAGTGCAATTTTATTTTGTATAGAGAGGTCGACAGAGAATGTGACAATGTATATAACAATATTGGATAGGGAAGGGGTGGTTGTTGCAAAAAAAAAAAAAAAAAAAAACCAAACCTGTAAGTGACTTCGAATTTCTGAGATGAATATGTGTTTTAGAACAGCAGCATGTAATTGTACAGCTAAAATCAGCCTATCCAGGTTTTCTGAAATTGTGAATAGAGGTAGAAAATAAGGAAAGTACCTGTGCAATAGACATGGTTGGCTGTGTGGTGCTAGTAGCATTCCAATAACCTGGAAACGATTGAGCAGGCAGTTACGAAGCACTGAAGCAGGAAAGGGAATATACAAAAAATGCATTTAGGCTGTTGCACCTGCATTGGACGGCTACTTGCTGATATATTACCAAAAAATCATTGTACTGAGGTAATGCATGTGAGAAGCTAAGATCGTTTTTTGTAATTGGCATTACCATATTGTGGTACTGGCCATGTTGCTGCTGAAGGTCATTTAGTGACACCAGTGGATGATAATTGTTCCATTTTGTTGTGAAAATGTATCCTGAAATAGGATAGGTATACAAATAAATTAAAGTGATGTCAGAAGGAGGAAAAAAAATGGAAGCACACATAAAGTGTGGTTGTGTAGGTATTCCACAGTAGGCACTAAATCATTGGAAAAAGGAGCATATCCGTCAGAGAGTGTACATTAGGATTTAGGAGTTACTAGAAACTCTAGCGCGGCTTTGCCGCGCCCCCATGGAGGAGGCCAGTGGAGGATATATCTATCATGAAATAAACATGTTATCTCGTCTTTAGTATACAGAGAGGGTAAAATCTTGTGATGATTCTATTTTGCAAATGTTAGTTGAGATATTGATGAAAAATTTACCTTGACAGTTTTCTAGAGCTATGCTGAGAAGGTATGAAGAAACGTATATACTTTAATATGTAAAATCGATATAGTTAGAGAAACTACAGCGTTAGTACTGTATATTCGAAATTGCACTACTGCATACGATATTGATATTATGTACTCCCTCCATCCCAATTTATAAGTCGTTTGACTTTTTTGTCCCTAAGTTTGACCACTCGTCTTATTCAAAAATTTGTGCAAATTTTTATTTCTTTTTGTGGGTTGTTTTGTTAATATAAAATCTTCAAAAATAGCTTAAATTTGATGATATTTACATAAATTTTTTGAATAAGACGAGTGGTCAAACTTAAAGTTTAAAAAAAGTCAAACGACTTTATAATTTGGAATGGAGGGAGTATGTATGAAGCAAACGTCTTAAAATTTGGTAGGCTATAAGTTATTAGTCTTAATAATATATTTTCATAAACCATTGTTTGAAAAAATAAAACTGTCTATTTAATTAGAGAATCATAGGTTAATTTCGTAATGGGATAATATATATTATTATAGGACTTAAGGGGAAAAAATAAGTGCCTTAAAATGTTAGTTAGAGTACCATTTTGTGGGATCTTTAAAACATAGAAATCTGTACTGTCGAAACCATAGTAAAATTTGATTGAATTGAACTTTATAAGTTATATTAAAAAAATCTAAGTGGCTAAACCACAGTAAAATTTTGGGGCTAAACAAAATTTTTTTGAACACTGGGTCCAAAGGGGTGAGGTGTCGCGTCATTGGTTTGGGGGATATGGCCGGCCGCCCCGGACGGTCAGTCGTCCTCATTTCTTCCCAATCGCAGCGTGTGGACAGAAAGAGAGGGAGGGAAAGAAAGAGAGAGAGAGAGGCGGGGCGACGGAGAAGGGAGCGTCCGTGGCCGGGCATCGGTGGCAGTCCGGCGTGGGTCTACAACTAATCTACTCCCTCCGTTTTTAAATTGTAGTTCACTTTTGTTTTTCTAGATACATTGATTTTTGCAGACACCTAGTTATACACTATGTCTAGATACATAGTAAAAGAAATGAATCTAGAAAAACCAAAGTGAACTATAATTTAGAACGGAGGGAGTAGTTATTTAGAAATTTTCTAGAAAATTTTTACTGTTATTATTACTTACCGTTTTAATATTCGGTGTACATTCCGGGTGCATGTAGCTCTTCCCTCACTTGGTTTGTGTAGACCGTGTCTACGGAAGAAGGGAAGGAAGTGGGGTTAATGACGGATGGGGCCCGCGGTCGAGATCGTGGCTTGACTCTATTGGTCGGTGCGGCGTGGCCATGTGCTCTTGCTAGCCTCCTTGTATATCGTCGTCGGTGCCTTGCCTTGCTCGCGCCTTCTCACGTGGGTGCGGTCGGGAAGAGACGAGGAAACAAGAGACAACGAGAAAGGGCAAGCAAGCTGGGAGGCGGGAGCGAGCACGGCGGCGGCGACCGGCCTTCGGCTACTGGCGTGGTAGCCGCCGCCGCACCCCGGCCTTGTCTTCTTCTCCCTCTCCCTCTCTCGACCCCGCGGCGCACAGCGATGGCGATCTTCGCGCCCCGGACGACCCGGCGGCGGATCCTGATCGGCAGCGCGCAGCGCCCAGCCGGCACCGCGTGAGGCGGCGGTTTCATGACTTCGCCCGTAGCGGCGAAGGCAAATCACCTTTCCCGTAGAAACTCCGAGCGAGCGTTCGTCCGCCCAGATTGCGGCGTCGCGTCGAGCGGCGACGGCATCCGTGAGGCGGGGACCCATCATGCTCCGTAGCTCAGCGAAGCCCGTAGATCCGCCCGTTGCCGGTCAGCGTCTCCCTTACCGCGCAAACCGCGGCTCCGCATCGCCATCGCGCCCTCGCCGGGTTTGGCCCGGTGGCGCACCCATCCCACAAGGAGCGCGCGGACCGGCGGTGCGCCTCCGCCCAGCGGAGTTCTCCGGGGCGGGCTCGGCCGCGTGGCCGGCCCCCGGGCGCTCCTCCCGGGGCGCGGCGCGGCGCCTCCTCGTTGCCCCCCGGCCGGGGTCGCCCACGCCTTCCTGCGCCACCCCCGGCCGGGGCTATGGCACAATCGGCCCGAGCAAAGGTAGATCGCGGGGTAGGGCGCTTTTTAAGCCGTCTGCGGCGCTTTCGGAGACCCCGAGAACTGGCAGCGAAGGCAAGGCGGACGGACCGAGGCGGATGGACCGCAGGTTGATTTCTATAAAATCGAGGGTCTTATTGCAAAATTCGGACTCGCATAATATGGACCGTTGACACGCCCGATCGGCCGGCCGGGGAATTGGAGGCGACGTGGCCACGCCACCTGCCTGAGCTTGAGCTCTGGATTCGATAGGTAGAGATTAAGGTAATACTCCCTCCCATCCCTATTTGACCCGTCGCCGTTGGTTTCGTCTACACAACTTTTGGTAAGTTTATACAAAATACGTGTAACATTTAAATCTCCAAATAAATTTGTTAAAAAACTAGGACGAAAAGATCTTTCCAATGATACTAATTACTTAGCATAAATATTTATATATTTTTAATATATAATTACTTGGCGTTAGTTTTCCGGGAAGCGGTAATCCACAAACATTTGGGACGGAGAGGGAGTATGTAGCAGATGTGCCAGGAAAAATACAAACTGAATAAGTCATATGCGTATCGTTCGGAGGAATTAGAGGGAGGAAAACGGAGAAGGTTTTCACCTCGTGGCCTCTGTTGGTGAGGCTTGGTTGAGGAACGTGGTTGACTCGGCGCCGCTGGACAGGCCATGGGACGAAGGAGAAGATGAAGAAGAGGGCGAGCGGCGGGCGAAGTTGCAATCGGCGGAGAGGAAGAGGCAAGCGGCTGTCGTCAGAGGCAGGCGCCGAGCGTGCCGGTGCCAGTGGCGAGCGAGGAAGAGTAAGTGACGTGGATCGAGCTCCTGGACGCGAGGTAGCCGCGGTGGAGAGTAGCGGACAGGTGGGGAGGGACGCGGGAGGCAACGGCGGCGCTGGATCGGGGCCGGAGCGGAAGAAGTCGCAACACGTCAGGAGAATTCTCGGGAGGACAGGGGCCGGTCGAGGAGGCAGGGGAAGTTTCGGGAGAGGAGACAGATGTGGATCGGGCTGGGCCAGAGGGTGGTGGGCCTGGTCGGTACTGTTAATGCACTGTGATTATGGACGTTCGTAACCATAGATTCGGAGGATTGGACGCGCGTTGATGCTTGGTTCTTACTGTTAATGTACAGTAGCCGAAATCACCAGGATTAAAGGCTTTTTATAGATCTCAATGTTAGGAAAATTTATTAAATTCTCGATTTCGTTTAGTGTTTTAAGATATATACTTGCCATTATGAAAATCGCGTGATGAAAAGGGGGTGAGAGGGACTTGCGGGAATATGAAAGCTGTAAATTGGTAGTCTGAAAATGGCTCGTTGGAAAATCTCCTAAACAAACACTCTCCCATCATTTTTCGGGCAGAATCCCCAAGGCCTTGCCGTAGTTGATCATGTCGTCGTACATCCCATCCAGTATCTTGTACTTGTAGTCGAACCCTTCCCCGAGCGGCTTCGCCGACGAGAGGCACACTCTCGGCTTCTCGAGCAGCTCGCCGGAGCTGCAGGCGAAGTGGACGAAACACACATAAATAAACCGTCATCGTTCGGTCGTTCTTCAGTGCAAAGAAAGTGTCAGAGTTCAAAGCTTACAGCAGATTCGTTTTCACAGTGTACTGCGTGTACTTCTCGAACAGGAAACGTGGGATTTTTTTGAACCGTAAACGTGCAGATAATCGTGAACACCGCCTAGGGCTTCGTCCTTGCGAAAAAAAAAGCCGAAGCGGAACACCGCCGCCGCCGCGAGTACGGCCCCCGCTCTCTCACCTCCGACCTCGCTGCCGGGCGGTGACGAGGAGCGGAGGTCCGTCTGTCTTAAAGGGTCTTGGTCGTATCTTAGGTCTAAGGTTTGCTCGCCGCCCGATGTTCGACGGTGGGAGTTAGGTTTTTGGGAGGAGCGTGGCTCCTCTGGTTTGCTTTTTCTGGCGGCGCCGGGCGATGCGGGGCGGCGGGCGCTGGGAATAAATTTCTCCCGCTTCTTCCGTTCTCGATGGCGATCTTCTCCGACGTCGAGAGAGGCCGGGAGACATCCGGGAGTCGAGGGCGGCACATCGTCGTCTTCTTCGTGTGATGATGCCGTTGGCCTGTTAATCTTGAGGAAGATGTTACGTGGTGAAGATCCCAGCTTTGCTCGGATTGCCGGTGGTAGAATCGGGAAGGATGCGTCGTGGGTACGGAGTTGGCCGATCTTTGGGGAGGCGGTGTACTCGGCGGTTCGCCGCCGGTAGCCCTCCTCTGCGGCCTCCACCTTGTGGAGTTTGGCTGCAGTGCTCGGCGGCGATTGGGAAAGCGGCCGGCGGCGGTGACGAACGGATCTCCGAAGGTTTCGAGGAAGATGAGCGAGTTTTAGATCGACTTCTTTGTAATTTTCCTTTCTTAGGATTTCTTTGTAAAAGGGGCCCAATTGTAATGCACCAAAAATTAATACATTTTCCTTCTCAAAAAAAAAAAAAGAACAGAAACGCGTGCGAAGCTCGCGGACGGTCGTGTTGAGGCCGCCAGCGGTCTGTACCTCCCAGCCGCCGCCGCCTCGGGCGGCGAACACCTCCGGCGGCGAGGTCACCGACGTGGACCAACGCCAAGATGCCGGACAGCTCCATGGCCCCTCAGCGGCGCCAAACGCTAAGGACGACGCTGGCGGGCGCTCAGGCTGGCGGCTCCATCGGTGACCACGGGACGGTGGTGACCAGTCTGATGTCGTGGGCGAATGTTAGCGCCCGACCCGGCCGGTACGCCGCCAATGACCAGTCGGCCCAACCGACCGCCCAATAGCCCAACAAGCCCTGGGTCGTTGTCTTCTTCCTCAGCGACATCGCCGCCGTCGGGCAGCCTCGTCGCCTCGCTTTAGGGTTGCAGCCATCGCCCGTGCCGCTTGCAGGGTTGGAGCTCGTCGCGTCGACCTCCCTCCCCTCCATGCCTCCCGTGCCATAGAAGAGCCCGGCCCGGCTGGCGCGGGCCGTCGACACGGGCGGCGGCAGCGGCTCGGCCGGCGGTGAGCTCGGCGGGCGGGGGGCGCCGCCGAGCCCGGGGGCGGAGAGACCCATCCGGATGGGTATGGGCCGGCGGGCGGGGAGTTCAAGGTCGTCCATGGCGGCGGCGGGCGCGATTCGAGGGAGGAGAAGAAGAAGAAGGAAGGGGGGAAGGGATCAGCGCCGCCGACGCCGAAGCCTCCCTACGGCGCCGGGCGCGGGTGGGGCGGAGGCGGTGGCGGCGGGGGCGACGGTCAGCGAGGAAGAAGAAGGACGGGCGTCGGAGCGGGCTTTGCTGGGCCGTTCGTGGGCCGCATGGTCGGCACTTAACACGCCCCGATGCCGTGGTCCTCCGCGAACCTGCTCGCAGCCTTCTCAGAAGCACCTTGGACACCGGGTACGCCTGCGACAGACACAGACAATGCGTTTCAGAGCATGGAAGAACGAGCGGGACCAGAAGTGATGCGTGGGTGCACGTGTAAGTACCCAGATGCCGGACTTGGTGGCGGTGAGGTAATCGACGTCGGACCAGGACTCCTCGTCGAGCACATGCCCGTCGCCTTGCAGCTCCGGCCTGATGATCACGGAACCCGGAGTTGAGGTTCACCGGTGCGGCGACGAGGAAAGCGTAGTCGCAGCCGGCGACGGCGTCGTCGAAGCTGCCTTCTTCGTCGAGGTCGGCGCGGAGGACCTCCAGGTGGCCGAGCGCCTGCAGGTCCTTGAGGTGGGAGTTCTTCGCCATGTCATCTGCGGTTTCAGAATCAAAACGGCCAAGCACGTTTGGTGATTTAGAATCTTGACTCAAAAACTGGAGGTACAATCGGATTTCTGAACCTTTCTAATTTACTGTCGAATTTCGCCACAACAACACTGGAGGGATTTCGCCTTTCCGAGAGAAACAGGAACGAAAAGAGGGAGCGGACCAACCGGGGTTCCTCACCGTCGTCTTGACGTGGTACCCTTTCTCCAGCAGCACCTTGATGAGCG